>PVIC010032981.1:0-17073 GCA_004025085.1 Thryonomys swinderianus
AAAGGGCAAGAGCCTGCAGGTAACTGAGGCATAAAAAACGGGACATTTCAAAAGCTATTGATCAAGAAAGAGAATCGTGGAGATTACCATATATTTGACAGTGAAATACAGAAAGGTATAACTCCCACAGAGTCACAACTCCCAGTAGTTGGCCTGTGTCCACAATCTCCATGACGCATGAAGACCTATATGAGTGTATATGCACAACACACTAATGCTAACTCCAATCCTGACAGGAGCCTTCATCCTCACTATAGTTTTGGAAATTCAATCCACAGGGATAGTCACAATGACAGTACCACTCTCAAGAATCCTAACGCTAACCCTAGCCACAATGCTGAATTGAGCAAATGCCTCCATTCTGGAGGAAGATGTACAACCCCACTAGCTCTCAGCATAATCCGAGCTATACTGCTCACCATTCCTTGGGAAAATGATGCTGACTATGCAAGAAAATGCACAGTGACACCATTCTCGATCGCAATCTGAACCCTACCCCGCCTTTAAATCTTACATACTCAACACGATTCTACCTCCATCATACGCTCTGCATAATTTTCCTCGGAACCATGCCACTGAGAAGACAAGTGCATGACAAATGGACACAAATCACCAAAAAAACCACTTGGACTTGTGTTTTTCTGAATTCTTTCAGGCAGCCTAACCCAAGGGCAAGAGCCTGCAGGGACCTGAGGCCTAACACACAGGACATTTCAAAACCTGTTGACCAAGAGAGAGAATCGTGGCTATTACCACACATTTGGCAGTGAAATACAGAAGTGTGTCACTCCCATAGACTCACAACTCCCAGTCCTTGGCCTGAGCCCACAATCTCCCTGACGCATGAAGCCCTAGGTCAGGGTATATGCACAACGCACTAATGCTAACTCTGATCCTGACAGTACCCTTCATCCTCACTATAGTTTGGGAAGCCCAATCCACAGGAATAGTCAAAATGACAGTACCACTCTCACGAATCCTAACCCTAACCCTAGCCACAATGCTGAATTCAGCAAATGCCTCCACTCTGGAGGGAGAGGTACAACCCCACTAGCTCTCAGCATAATCTGAGCTATACGCCTCACCATTCTTTGGCAAACTAATGCTGATTATGCAAGAAAATGCACAGTGACACCATTCTCGATCTCAATCTGAAATCTACCAAGCATTTCAACCTTACACTCTCAACCCCACTCTACCTCCATCATACGCTCTGCATATTCTTCCTCGGAACCGTGCCACTGACAAGACAACTGCATGATAAATGCACAGAAATCTCCAAAACAACAGTTGGACTAGTGTTTTTCTGAATTCTGACTGGCAGCCTAAACCAAGAGCAAGAGCCTGAATTTACATGAGGCCGAACACACAGGACATTTCAAAACATGTTGATCAAGAAAGAGAATCGTGGCTATTACCATGTATTTGGCTGTGAAATACAGAATATTATCACTCTAACAGATTTACAACTCCCAGTCCTTGGCCTGAGCCCACAATCTCCCTGACACATGAAGCCCTATATTAGGGTATATGTACAACACACTAATGCTAACTCCAATCCTGACAGTACCCTTCATCCTCAATATTGATTGGGAAGCCCTATCCACAGGAATAGTCCAAATGACAGTACCACTCTCAGGGATCCTAACCCTACCCTAGCCACAATGCTGAATTCAGGAAAGGCCTCCGTGGTGGAGGGAGAGGTACAACCCCACTAGCTCTCAGCATAATCTAAGCTAGACGCCTCACAATTCCTTGGAAAACTGATGCTGAATATGCAAGAAAATCCACAGGGACACCATTCTCAATCTCAACCTGAACCCTACCACATTTTTCAACCTTACACTCTCAACCCCACTCTACCTCCATCATACTCTCTGCATATTCATCCTCTGAACCATGCCACTGACAATATAACTGCATGAAATATGCACAGGAATCGCCAAACAACAACACTTGGATTTGTGGTTGTCTGAATTCTCACTGGCAGCCTAACCAAAGGGCAAGAGCCTGCAGGTAACTGAAGCTTAACAAACAGGGCATTTCAAAAGCTGTTGATCAAGAAAGAGAATCGTGGAGATTACCATATATTTTGCAGTAAAATACAGAAGGGTATAACTCCCACAGAGTCACAACTCCCAGTACATGGCTTGCACCCACAATCTCCCTGATGCATGAAGCCCTATATAAGTGCATATGCACAACACACTAAAGCTAACTCCAATCCTGACAGGAGCCTTCATCCTCACTATAGTTTTGGAAACTGAATCCACAGAAATAATCACAATGACAGTACCATTCTCACGAATCCTAACGCTAACCCTAGCCATAATGCTGAATTGAGCAAATGCCTCCATTCTAGAGGGAGATGTACAACCCCACTAGCTCTCAGCATAATCCGACCTATAATGCTCACCATTCCTTGGCAAACTGATGCAGATTATGCAAGAAAATACAAAGTGACACCATTCTCGATCTCAATCTGAACCCTTCCCTGCCTTTCAATCCTACACTCTCAACATGAGTCTACATACATCATACGCTCTGCATATTCTTCCTCGGAACCATGCCACTGACAAGAAAACTGCATGACAAATGCACAGGAATCTCCTAAACTACATGTGGACTTCTGTTTTTCTCAATTCTTGCAGGCAGCCTAAGCCAAGGGCAAGAGACTGCAGGTACCTGATAGGGAATATGCACAATGCATTAATTCTAACACCAATACTGACAGGATCCTTCATCCTCACTATAGTTTGGGAAGCTCAATCCACAGGAATATTCAAAATAGCAGTACAACTCTCAGGAATCCTAACCCTAACACTAGCCACAATGCAGAATTCAGCAAATGCTTCCATTCTGGAGAGAGAGGTACAACCTCACTAGCTCTCAGCATAATCTGAGCTATACGTCTCACAATTCCTTGGCTAACTAATGCTGATTATGCAAGAAAATGTACAGTGACAACATTCTCGATCTCAATCTGAAACCTACCCCGCCTTTCAACCTTACACTCTCAACCCCACACTACCTCCATCATACGCTCTGCATATACTTCCTCGTAACCGTGCCACTGACAAGACAACTGCATGACAAATAAACACGAATCTCCAAAACAACACTTGGACTTGTGTTTTTCTGAATTCTGACTGGCAGCCTAAACCAAGAGCAAGAGCCTGAATTTACATGAGGCCTAACACACAGGACATTTCAAAACATGTTGATCAAGAAAGAGAATCGTGGCTATTACC
Source organism: Thryonomys swinderianus (assembly GCA_004025085.1). Classification (NCBI taxonomy): domain Eukaryota; kingdom Metazoa; phylum Chordata; class Mammalia; order Rodentia; family Thryonomyidae; genus Thryonomys; species Thryonomys swinderianus. The sequence continues at coordinate 3,252 of PVIC010032981.1, forward strand.
ATGTATTTGGCTGTGAAATACAGAAAATTATCACTCCCACAGATTTACAACTCCCAGTCCTTGGCCTGAGCCCACAAGCTCCCTGACACATGAAGCCCTATATTAGGGTATATGTACAACACACTACTGCTAACTCCATTCCTGACAGGACCCTTCATCCTCAATATAGATTGGGAAGCCCTACCCACAGGAATAGTCCAAATGACAGTACCACTCTCAGGGATCCTAACCCTAACCCTAGCCACAATGCTGAATTCAGGAAAGGCCTCCATTCTGGAGGGAGAGGTACAACCCCACTAGGTCTCAGCATAATCTAAGCTAGACGACTCACCATTCCTTGGAAAACTGATGCTGAATATGCAAGAAAATCCACAGGGACACCATTATCAATCTCAATCTGAACCCTACCACATCTTTCAAACTTACACTCTCAACTCCACACAACCTCCATCATACTCTCTGCATATTCTTCCTCTGAACCGTGCCACTGATAATACAACTGAATGGCACATGCACAGGAATCGCCAAAACAACACTTGGGTTTGAGGTTTTCTGAATTCTCACTGGCAGCCTAACCAAAGGGCAAGAGCCTGCAGGTAACTGAGGCATAACAAACAGGACATTTCAAAAGCTGTTGATCAAGTAAGAGAATCGTGGAGATTGCCATATATTTTGCAGTGATATACAGAAGGGTATAACTCCCACAGAGTCACAACTCCCAGTACTTGGCCTGTGCCCACAATCTTCCTGACGCAAGAAGCCCTATATAAGTGTATAGGCACAATGCACTAATGCTAAATCCAATCCTGACAGGAGCCTTCATCCTCACTATAGTTTTGGAAGCTCAATCCACAGGAACAGTCAAAATGACAGTACCACTCTCAGGAATCCTAATGCTAACCCTAGCCAAAATGCTGAATTGCGTAAATGCCACCATTCTGGAAGGAGAGGTACAACTCCACTAGCTCTCAGAATAATCCGAGCTATACTGCACACCATTCCTTGGAAAACTGATCCTGATTATGCAAGAAAATGCACAGTGACACCATTCTCAATCTAAATCTGAACCCTAGCCCGCATTTCAATCTTACACTCTCAACCCCAAACAACCTCCATCATACACTCTGCATGTTCTTCTTCCAAAACGTGCCCCTGACATGACAACAGCATGAAAAATGCACACGAATCACCAACACAACAGTTGGACTTGTGGTTTTCTGAATTCTGACTGGCAGCCTAAGCCAAGGGCAAGAGCATGAAAGTACCTGAGGAATAACCCACAGGACATTTCAAAAGCTGTTTATCGAGAAATAGAATGATGGTTATTACCATATATTTTGCAGTGAAATGCAGAAGTTTATCAGTTCCACAGAGTCACAACTCCCAGTCCCTGGCCTGAGCCCACAATCTACCTGACGCATGAAGCCCTATATCAGGGTATATGCACAAGGCATTAATTTTAACTCCAATACTTACAGTATCCTCATTTTCACTATAGTTTGGGAAGCCCAATCCGCAGGAATGGTCGAAATGACAGTACCACTCTCTTGAATCCTAAACCTAATCCTAGCCACAATGCAGAATTCAGCAAATGCCTCAATTCTGGAGGAAGAGGTACAACCCGACTTGCTCTCAGCATAATCTTAACTATAAGCCACAACATTCCTTGGCCATCAGATTTTGCATATGCACGAAAACACACAGTGAAACCATTCTTGATGTCAATATGAACCCTAACCCGCCTTTCAACCTTACACTCTCAATCCCACTCTTCCTCCATCATACGCTCTGCATATTCTTCCTCGAACCAAGCCACTGACCAGACAACTGCATGACAAATGCACAGGAATCGCCAAAACAACACTTGGACTTGTGGCTTTCTGAATTCTGACTGGTAGCCTAACTCAAGGACAAGAGCCTGCAGGTACCTTAGGCCTAACAAAAGGGACCTTTCAAAACCTGTTGATCAAGAAAGAGAATCGTGGCCATTACCATATATTTGGCTGTGAAATACAGAAGTTTATCACTCCCACAGATTCACACCTTGCACGCCTTGGCCTGACCCACAATCTCCCTGTCACATGAAGCACTCTATCATGGTATATGCACAACAAACTCATTCTAACTCCAATCTTGACAGTACCCTTCATCCTCACTACAGTTTGGGAAGCCCAATCCACAGGAATAGTCAAAATGACAGTACCACTCTCACGAATCCTAACCCTAACCCTAGCCACAATGCTGAATTCAGCAAATGCCTGCATTCTGTAGGGAGAGGAACACACCCACTATCTCTCAGTATAATCTGAGCTATACGCCTCACCTTTCCTTGGCAATCTGATGCTGAAAACGCAAGAAAATCCACAGTGACACTATTCTCGATCTCAGTTTGAACCCTAACCCTCACTTCAACCTTAAACTCTCAAACCCACTCCACCTCCATCATACACTCTGCATATGCTTCCTCTCAACATTGCCCCTGAGTATACAACATTATTACGTGTGCACAGGAATCGCCAAAAAGACACTTGGATTTGTGGTTTTCTGAATTCTCACTGGCAGCCTAACCCAAGGGCAATATCCTGCAGTTCCCTGAGACATAACCCACAGGACAGTTCAAAACCTGTTGATGAAGAAATAGAATCGTGGCTATTACCATATATTTGCCTGTTAAACACGGAAGGGTATCACTCCCACAGAGTCACAGCTCCCAGTATTTGGCCTGAGCCCACAATCTCCACGACGCATGAAGCCCTATATAAGGCTATATGCACAACGCACTAATGCTAAATCCAATCCTGACAGTACCCTTCATCCTCACTATAGTTTGGGAAGCCCAATCCACTGGAATAGTCAAAATGACAGTACCAGTCTCAGGAATCCTAACCCTAACCCTACACACAATGGTGAATTCAGCAAATGCCTCACTTTTGGAGCGAGGCATACAACCCCACTAGCTCTCAGAATAATCTGAGCTAGACGGCTCACCATTCCTTAGAAAACTGATGCTGAATACGAAAGAAAATTCACAGTGACACAGTTCTCGATCTCAATCTGAACCCAACCAAGCCTTTCAACCTTACACTCTCAATCCCACTCTACCTCCATCATACATTATGCATATCCGTCCTCAGAACCGTGCCACTGCCAAGACAACGCCATGACAAATGCAGAGGAATCGACAAAAGAACACTTTGATTAGTAGTTTTCTGAATTCAGACTGGTCGCCTAACCCAAGGGCTAGAGCCTGCAAGTACCTTAGACATGACTTAGAGGACATTTCAAAACCTGTTGATTAAAAAGGTAATCGTGACTATTACCATATATTTGGCTGAGAAACACAGAAGTTTATCACTCCCACACATTCACAACTTGCAGTCCTTGCCTGAGCCCACAATTTCCATGACGCATGAAGCCATATATAAGGTTCTATGCACAAGGCACTAATGCTAACTCAAATCCTGACAGTACCCTTCATGCTCAGTACAGTTGGGGAAGCCCAATCCACAGGAATAGAAAAAAATGACAGTACCACTCACACGAGTTGTTACCCTAACCCTAGACTTAATCCTGAATTCAGCAAATGCCTGCATTCTGTAGGGAGAGGAACATACCCACTAGCTCTCAGCATAATCTGAGCTATACACCTCACCATTCCTTGCAAACTGATGCTGAATACGCAAGAAAATAAACGGTGACACCATTCTCGATCTCAATCTGAACCCTAACGCGCCCTTCAACCTTACACTCTCAAACCCGCTCTACCTTCATCATACACTCTGCATATTCTTCCTCTGAACCTTGCGCCTGAGAATATGACAGCATGACATATGCACAGGAGTCACCAAAACAACACACGGATTTGTGGCTTTCTGAATTCTCACTGGCAGCCTAACACAAGGGCAAGAGCCTGCAGTTGCCCGAGCCGTAATGCACAGGACAGTTGAAAAGCTGTTGATCAAGAAAGAGAATCGTGGCTATTACCATATATTTGGCAGTGAATCACAGAAGGCTATCACTCCTACAGCGTGACAACTCCCAGTAGTTGGCCTGAGCCCCCAATCACCATGACGCATGAAGCCTTATACAAGGTTATACGCACAAGGCACTAATGCTAACTCCAATCCTGACAGGACCCTTCAACCTCACTCTAGATGGGGAAGCCCAATCCACAAGAATAGTCAAAATGACAGGACCACTCTCAAGAATTCTAAGCCTAACCTTAGCCACAATGCTGAATTAATCTAATGCCTCCATTCAGGAGGGAGATGAAAAACCCCACTAGCTCTCACTCAGCATAATCCGAGCTATACTGCTCACCATTCCCTGGCAAACGGATGCTGAAAACGTAAGAAAATCCTCATTTACACAATTCTCGATCTCAATCTGAGCCCTAAACTGCCTTTAAACCTTACACTCTCAACACCACTCTACCTCCATCATACACTCTGCATATTCTTCTTCCCAACCGTGCCGCTGACAAGACAACTGCATGAAAAATGCACACGAATCGCCAATACAACTGTTGGACTTGTGGTTTTCTGAATTCTGACTGGCAGCCTAAGCCAAGGGCAAGAGCATTCATGTACCTGAGGCATATCCCACAGGATATTTCAAAAGCTGTTCATCAAGTAATCGAATGATGGCTATTATCATATGTTTTGCAGTGAAATGAAGAAGTGTAGTACTTCCACAGAGTCACAACTCCCAGTCCCTGGTCTGAGCCCACAAACTCCCTGACGCATGAAGCCCTATATAAGTGTATATGCACAATGCACTAATGCTAAATCCAATCCTGACAGTACCCTTCATCCTCACTATAGTTTGGGAAGCCCAATCCACTGGAATAGTCAAAATAACAGTACCAGTCTCAGGAATCCTAACCCTAAACCTACACACAATGAGGAATTCAGCAAATGCCTCACTTTTGGAACGAGACGTACAACCCCACTAGCTCTCAGAATAATCTGAGCTAGACTGCTCACCATTCCTTGGAAAACTGATGCTGAATACGCAAGAAAATTCACAGTGACACCGTTCTCGATCTCAATCTGAACTCAACCAAGCCTTTCAACCTTACACTCTCAATCCCACTCTACCTCCATCATACATTATGCATATCCTTCCTCAGAACCGTGCCACTGCCAAGACAATGCCATGACAAATGCAGAGGAATCGCCAAAAGAACACTTTGATTTGTAGTTTTCTGAATTCAGACTGGTCGCCTAACCCAAGGTCTAAAGACTGCAAGTACGTTAGACATAACACAGAGGACATTTCAAAACCTGTTGATTAAAAGGTAATCATGACTATTACCATATATTTGGCTGTGAAATACAGAAGTTTATCACTCCCACATATTCACAACTTGCAGTCCTTGCCTGAGCCCACAATCTCCATGATGCATGAAGCCGTATATAAGGGTATATGCACAACGCACTAATGCTAACTCAATTCCTGACAGTACCCTTCATCCTCAGTACAGTCGGGGAAGCCCAATCCACAGGAATAGAAAAAACCTTACACTCTCAACAACACTCTACCTCCATCATACACTCTGCATATTCTTCCTCCAAACCATGCCCCTGACAAGACAACCTCATGAAAAATGCACACGAATCGCCAATACATCTGTTGGACTAGTGGCTTTCTGAATTCTGACTGGCAGCCTAAGCCAAGGGCAAGAGCATGCACGTACCTGAGGCATATCCCACAGGCCATTTCAAAAGCTGTTTATTGAGAAATAGAATGATGGCTATTACCATATATTTTGCAGTGAAATGCAGAGGTGTAACACTTCCACAGAATCATAACTCCCAGTCCCTGGCCTGAGCCCACAATCTCCCTGACACATGAAGCCCTACATCCGGTTATATGCACAACACATTAATTCTAACTCCAATACTTACAGTGTCGACATATTCCCTATAGATTGCAAAGCCCAATTCACAGGAATAGTCAAAATGAAAGTAGCACTCTCATGTATCCTAACCCTAATCCTAGCCACAAGGCAGATTTCAGCACATGCCACCATTCTGGAGGGAGAGGTACAACCCCACTTGCTGTCAGCATAATCTTAATTATACGCCTAAACATTCCTTGGCCAACTGGTTCTGAATATGCACAGAAATACACAGTGAAACCATTTTCGATCTCAATAAGAACCCTAGCCCGCCTTTCAACCTTACTCTCTGAATCCCACTCTTCCTCCATCATACGCTCTGCATATTCTTCCTCTGAACCAAGCCACTGACCAGACAACTGCATGAGAAATGCACAGGAATCTCCAAAACAACCCTTGGATTTGCGGTTTTCTTAATTCTGTCAGGCAGCCTAACAGAAGGGCAAGAGCCTGCAGGTACCTTAGGCCTAACAAACGGGACATTTCAAAACCTGTTGATCAAGAAAGAGAATCGTGGCCATTACCACATATTTGGCTGTGAAATACAGAAGTTTATCACTCCCACAGATTCACACCTTGCAGTCTTTGGCCTGACCCACCATCTCCCTGACACATGAAGCACTCTATCATGATATATGCACAACAAACTCATTCTAACTCCAATCTTGACTGTACCATTCATCCTCACTACTGTTTGGGAAGCCCAATCCACAGGAATAGTCAAAATGACAGTACCACTCTCATGAATCCTAACCCTAACCCTAGCTACAAATGATGAATTCAGCAAATACCTGCATTCTGTAGGGAGAGGAACACACCCACTAGTTCTCAGCATAATCTGAGCTATATGCCTCACCATTCTGTGGCAATCTTATGCTGAATACACAAGAAAATATAAGGTGACATAATTCTCGATCTCAATCTGTACACTAACTTGCCCTTCAACCTTAAACTCTCAAACGCACTCTACCTCCATCATACACTCTCCATATTCTGCCCCTGAACATTGCCCCTGAGAATAAAACAGAATGACATATGCACGGGAATCGCCAAAACAACACTTGGATTTGTGGTTTTCTGAATTCTCACTGGCAGCATAACCCAAACACAAGAGACTGCAGTTACCTGAGTAATAACCCATAGAACAGTTCAAAACGTTTTGATGAAGAAAGAGAATCGTGGCTATTACAATATATTTGGCAGTTAAACACAGAAGGTTATCACTCCCACAGAGTCACAAATCCCAGTACTTGGCCTGAGCCCACAATCTCCATGATGCATGAAGCCCTATATATGGGTGTATGCCAAACGCACTAATGCTAACTCCAATCATGACAATGCCCTTCATCCTCACTATAGTTTGGGAAGCCCAATCCACAGGAATAGTCAAAATGACAGTACCAGTCTCAGGAATCCTAACCCTACCCACAATGCTGAATTCAGCAAATTCCTCACTTTTGAAGGGAGAGGTACAACCCCACTAGCACTCAGGATAATCTGAGGGAGACGGCTCACCATTCCTTGGAAAACTGATGCTGAATATGCAAGAACATTCACAGTGACACCATTCTCGATCTCAATCTGAAATCTACCAAGCCATTCAACCTTACACTCTCAACCCCACTCTACCTCCATCATATACTCTGCATATTCTTCCTATGAACCTTGCCACTGAGAATACAACAGCATGACATATGCACAGTAATTGCCAAAACAACACGTGGATTTTTGGTTTTCTGAATTTTCCCTGGCAGCGTAACCCAAGTTCAAGAGCCTGCAGTTGCCTGAGCCGTAACAAACAGGACATTTGAAAAGCTGTTGATCAAGAAAGAGAATCCTGGCTATTACCATACATTTGGCAGTGACACACAGAAGGGTATCAATCCCACAGAGTCACAACTCCCAGTAGTTGGCCTGAGCCCACTATCTCCATGACGCATGAAGTCCTATATAAGGGTATATGCAAAAGGAACTGATGCTAACTCCAATACAGACAGGACCCTTCATCCTCACTATAGATTAGGAAGCCCAATAAACAAGAATAGTCAAAGTGGACCACTTTCACGAATCCTAACTCTAACCCTAGCCACAATGCTGATTTCATCTAATGCCTCCATTCTGAAGGGAGATGTACAACCCCACTAGCTCTCAGCATAATCCGAGCTATACTGCTCACCATTCCCTGGCAAACGGATGCTGAAAACCTAAGAAAATCCGCATTTACACAATTCTCGATCTCAATCTGAGCCCTAAACTGCCTTTAAGCCTTACACTCTAAACACCACTCTACCTCCATCATACACTCTGCATTTTCTTCCTCCAAACCATGCCCCTGACAAGACAACTGCATGAAAAATGCACACGAATCGCCAATACAACAGTTGGTCTTGTGGTTTTCTGAATTCTGACTGGCAGCCTAAGCCAAGGGCAAGAGCATGCACGTACCTGAGGCATATCCCACAGGACATTTCAAAAGCTGTTTATCGAGAAATAGAATGATGGCTATTACCATATATTTTGCAGTGAAATGCAGAAGTGTATCAGTTCCACAGAGTCACAACTCCCAGTCCCTGGCGTGAGCCCACAAACTCCCTGATGCATGAAGCTCTATATCAGGTTATATGCCCAACGCATTAATTCTATCTCCAATACTTACAGTATTCTCATATTCCCTATAGTTTGCGAAGCCCAATCCACAGGAATATTCAAAATGAAAGTAGCACTCTCATGAATCATAAACCTAATCCTAGGCACAATGCAGATATCAGCAAATGCCACAATTTTGGAGGGAGAGGTACAACCCCACTTGCTCTCAGCATAATCTTAATTATACGCCTAAACATTCCTTGGCCAACTGATTCTGAATATGGACAAAAATACACAGTGAAACCATTCTCGATCTCAATATGAACCCTACCTCGCCTTTCAACCTTACACTCTAAATCCCACACTTCCTCCATCATACGCTCTGCATATTCTTCCTCTGAACCAAGCCACTGAATAGACAACTGCATGAGAAATGCACAGGAATCGCCAAAACTACACTTGGGCTTGTGGTTTTCTGAATTCTGTCAGGCAGCCTAACAGAAGGTAAAGAGCCTGCAGGTACCTTAGGCCTAACAAAAGGGATATTTCAAATCCTGTTGATCAAGAAAGAGAATCGTGGCCATTACCACATATTTGGCTGTGAAATACAGAAGTTTATCACTCCCACATATTCACACCTTGCACTCCTTGGCCTGATCCACCATCTCCCTGACACATGAAGGACTCTATCATGATATATGCACAACAAACTAATTGGAACTCCAATCTTGACTCTACCATTCATCCTCACTACTGTTTGGGAAGCCCAATCCACAGGAATAGTCAAAATGACAGTACCACTCTTATGAATCCTAACCCTAACCCTAGCCACAATGATGAATTCAGCAAATGCCTGCATTCTGTAGGGAGAGGAACACACCCACTAGTTCTCAGCATAATCTGAACTATACGCCTCACCATTCCGTGGCAATCTTATGCTGAATACACAAGAAAATATAAGGTGACATAATTCTCGATCTCAATCTGAACACTAACCTGCCCTTCAGCCTTAAACTATCAAACCCACTCTACCTCCATCATACACTCTGCATATTCTTCCCCTGAACATTGCCCCTGAGAATACAACAGAATGACATATACATGGGAATCGCCAAAACAACACTTGGATTTGTGGTTTTTTGAATTCTCACTGGCAGCATAACCCAAATGCAAGAGACTGCAGTTACCTGAGTAATAACCCACAGAACAGTTCAAAAGGTTTTGATGAAGAAAGAGAATCGTGGCTATTACAATATATTTGGCAGTTAAACACAGAAGGTTATCACTCCCACAGAGTCACAAATCCCAGTACTTGGCCTGAGCCCACAATCACCATGACGCATGAAGCCCTATATATGGGTGTATGCAAAACGCACTAATGCTAACTCCAATCCTGACAGTGCCTTTCATCCTCACTATAGTTTGGGAAGCCTAATCCACAGGACTAGTAAAAATGACAGTACCAGTCTCAGGAAACTTAGCCCTACCCACAATGCTGAATTCAGCAAATGCCTCACTTTTGCAGGGAGAGGTAAAACCCCACTAGCTCTCAGGATAATCTGAGGGAGTCGGCTCACCATTCCTTGGAAAACTGATGCTGAATATGCAAGAAAATTCACAGTGACACCGTTCTCGTTCTCAATCTGAAATCTACCAAGCCTTTAAACTTTACACTCTCAACCCCACTCTACCTCCATCATACACTCTGCATATTCTTCTTCAAAAAAGTGCCGCTGATAAGACAACTGCATCAAAATGCACACGAATCACCAACACAAGTTTTGGTCTTGTGGTTTTCTGAATTCTGATTTTCAGCATAAGCCAAGGGCAAGAGCATTCAGGTACCTGAGGAATAACCCACAGGACATTTCAAAAGCTGTTTATTAAGAAATAGAATGATGACTATTACCATATATTTTTGAGTGAAATGCAGAAGTGTATCACTCCCACAGAGTCACAACTCCCAGTCCCTGGCCTGAGCCCACAATCTCCCTGACACATGAAGCCCTATATCAGGGTATATGCACAATGCATTTATTCTAACTTCAATACTTACAGTATCCTCATATTCAGTATAGTTTGCAAAGCCCAATCCACAGGATTAGTTACAATGACAGTAGAACTCTAATGTATCCTAAACCTAATCCTAGCCACAATGCAGATTTCAGCAAATGCCTCCATTCTGGAGAGAGAGCTACAACCCCACTTGCTCTCAGCATAATCTTATCTATACGCCCCAACATTCCTGTCCAACTGATTCTGAATATGCACGAAAATACACAGTGAAAACACTCTCAATCTCAATCTGAACCCTTCCATGGCTTTCACCGTTACACTCTCCAACCCACTCTTCCTACATAATACCCAAGGGCAAGAGCCTGCATCTACCTTAGGCCTAAAAAACAGGGCATTTCAAAACCTGCTGATCAAGAAAGAAAATCGTTGCAATTACTATATATTTGGCTGTGAAATACAGAAGTTTATTACTCCCAAAGTGTCACAAGTTGATCTCATTGGCCTGACCCACAATCTCCCTGACACATGAAGCACGGTATCATGGTATATGCACAAGAAACTAATTCTAACTCCAATCTTGACAGTACCCTTCATCCTCACTACAGTTTGGGAAGCCCAATCCACAGAATAGTCAATATGACAGTACCACTCTCACAAATCCTAACCCTAACCCTAGCCACAATGCTGAATTCAGCAAATGCCTGCATTCTGTAGGGAGAGGAACATACCCAATACCTCTCAGCATAATCTGACTTATACGCCTCCCCATTCCTTGGCAATCTGATGCTGAATATGCAAGAAAATCCACCATGACACTATTCTCGATCTCAACCTGAACCCCAACCCACACTTCAACCTAAAACTCTCAAACCCACTCTACCTCCATCATACAATCTGCATATTCTTCCTCTGAAACTTGCCCCTGAGAATACAACAGCATGACATATGCATAGGAATCGCTAAAACCACACGTGGATTTGTGTTTATCTGAATCTCCCTGGCATCCTAACCCAAGGGCAAGAGCCTGCAGTTGCCTGAGCCGTAAGGCACAGGACAGTTGAAAAGCTGTTTATCAAGAAAGAGAATCGTGGCTTTTACCATATATTTCGCAGTGAAACACAGAAGTGTATCACTCCCACAGAGTCACAACTCCCAGTACGTGGCCTGAGCCCACAATCTCCATGACCCATGAAGCCCTATAAAAGGGTATAGGCAAAAGGCACTAATCCTAACTTCATTCCTGACAGGACCCTTCATCCTCATTATAGTTTGGGAAGCCCAATCCACAAGAATAGTCAAAATGTCAGGAGCACTCTCACGAATCCTAACCCTAACCCTAGTCACAATGCTGAATTCATCTAACGCCTCCATTCTGGAGGGAGATGTACATCCCCACTAGCTATCAGTATAATCTTAACAATACGCCCCAACATTCTTGGCCAACTGCTTCTGAATATGCATGAAAATACACAGTGAAACCATTGTCGATCTCCACCTGAACCCTACCCCGCCTTTCAAGCTTACTCTCTCAATCCCACTCTTCCTCCATCACACGCTCTGCATATTCTTCCTCTGAACCAAGCCACTGACCAGACAACTGCATGACAAATGCACAGGAATCACTGAAACAACACTTGGACCTTTGGTTATCTGAGTTCTCGCTGGCAGCCTAACACAAGGGCAAATGCCTGCAGCTACCTTAGGCCTAACAAATGGGACATTTCAAAACCTGTGGATCAGGAAAGAGAATCGTGACCATTACTATATATTTGGCTGTGAAATACCAAAGTTTATCACTCCCACAGATTCACAAGTTGGACTCCTTGGCCTGACTCACAATCTCCCTGACACATGAAGCACTCTATCATGGTATATGCACAACAAACTAATTCTAACTCCAATCTTGACAGTACCCATCATCCTAACTACAGTTTGGGAAGCCCAATCCACAGGAATAGTCACAATGACAGTACCACTCTCACTAATCCTAAACCTAACCCTAGTCACAATGCTGAATTCAGCAAATGACTGCACTCTGTAGGGAGAGGAACACACCCACTAGCTCTCAGCATAATCTGACCTATACGCCTCACCATTCCTTGGCAATCTGATGCTGAATACGCACGAAAATCCACGGTGACACTATTCTCTATCTCAATGTGAACGCTAACTGGCCCTTCAACTTTAAACTCTCAAACCCACTCTAAATCCATCATACACTCTGCATATTCTTCCTCTGAACCTTGTCCCTGAGAATACAACAGCTTGACGTATGCACAGGAATCGCCAAAACAACAGGTGTATTTGTCGTTTTCTGAATTCTCACTGGCTTCCTAACCCAGTGGCAAGAGCCTGCAGTTGCCTGAGCCGTAAGGCCCAAGACAGTTGAAAAGCTGTTCATCAAGAAAGAGAATCGTGCCTATTACCATATATTTTGCAGTGAAACACAGAAGGGTATCACTCCCACAGAGTCACAACTCCCAGTCCTTGGCCTGAGCCCACAATCTCGATGAGGCATGAAGCCCTATATAAGGATATATGCACAAGGCACTAATGCTAACTCCAATCCTGACAGGACCCTTCATCCTCATTATAGTTTGGGAAGCCCAATCCACGAGAATAGTCAAGATGTCAGGAGCACTCTCACGAATCCTAACCCTAGTCCTAGTCACAATGCTGAATTCATCTAATGCCTCCATTCTGGAGGGAGATGTACAACCCCACTTGCTCTCAGCATAATCCGAGCTATACTGCTCACCATTCCCAAGCTAACGGATGCTGAAAACTTAAGAAAATCAACATTTACACAATTCTCGATCTCAATCTGAATCCTAAACTGCCTTTAAACCTTAAACTCTCATCCTCACTCTACCTCCACCATACACTCTGCATATTCTTTTTCCAACACGTGCCTCTAATAAGACAACTGGAAGAAAAATGCACACAAATCGCCAATACAACAGTTGGAATTGTGGTTTCCTGAATTCTGAGTGGCAGCCTAAGCCAAGGGCAAGAGCATGCACGTACCTGAGGCATATCCCACAGGACATTTCAAAAGCTGTTTATCAAGAAATAGAATGATGGCTATTACCATATATTTCGCAGTGAAATGCAGAAGGGTATCACTCCCACAGAGTCACAACTCCCAGTCCCTGGCCTGAGTCCACAATGTCCCTGACGCATGAAGCCCTATATCAGGGTATATGCACAAGACATTAATTCTAACTCCAATACTGACAGTATCCTCATCTTCACTATAGTTTGGGAAGCCCTATCCACAGTAATAGTCAAAATGAGAGTAGCACTCTCATGAATCCT
>PVIC010032982.1:0-20392 GCA_004025085.1 Thryonomys swinderianus
CCTCGCTTCCTCCTGCAGCTGGGCAGCCCTGATGTGCCTCCAGTGACTAGAGTTTGGCAAGCACTGTTCTAAATTAAACTGAGCACGGTCCCACTGACCTTAGTAACCGCTGAGTGAGAACGAGTTCTGCCATGAGGTGAAAACCTCAGAATTACTTCAGAGTGGTTGACTTGTGCTTTTTGGACGTGGCCTAATGCACGCTTTCAGTGACAGATGATCAGTTTCTTTCCTGCCTCTCTGGGAGGTTGTTCTGTCCTTGGCCTGTGGTTGACTCTTGATAGCTATTCAGCAACAGGCCTTGGATGCTAAGCCCAGCATGTCACCGCTCCAGAGTTCACTCATTCTGAAGTGTGCAGAGATAAAATGTGTGCGACGAGAATTCTATTTGCTCCTTGCTGCTTTGTGGTTACTTGAGATGCATTTTGAAATGGTCATGGTGTCTTGCTGCTGAGGAGATTTATATTTATTTAATCATCTTCTTTTTCTTTCCTGTTGGGGAGTTAAGAATATTTAGCACATTGGGTGGAGAGGAACTTGGCATTTAAAGAAAGCCTTGGTAAATCCTTTTGAAAATTGACTTACCAGCCTCTCAAGTCAACTGCTCTGAAGGTTAGAATCTCTATGTGTTCTCTTTCATAACTCAAATCTAAGTCTGAATTAACAAACTAAATTGTGAAAGTATCATCTATACAGTGAATCTTGGAAGACTGCATATAACAGATCCAGTTTGTTTAAGAAGATTTAGCCATTTTCTTAGTGATTTACTTCAAGTTTCCATTAGGCTTTTGGGCAGGGCGCAAGATCTAGTTGCTATCCATCTCATCCTTCTTTTCATGGGGATCTTCACTGAATTGCTTAAAGTTGAGAGCAGAGACCACCTTGAATTTCACTCGTGGGACAAGTTCAGGTGGTAATAACGACATTCTGGGGACTTGTGTTGAAAAAGATTCTGGGGTAGTGGCTGGATTTGGTGAGAGTGCATTTTAGGATTGATTTATGATGTCTGCTTGAAGTCAGATATGGGAAATTATCCAGCTACAGAGAGCACAAGAGATGTTCCTGGCCTAAAAATCACTCTCTGTGGCTCTCTTTGGCTGGAAAGAATGTGTTCCCCTCCTGACCAAGAGCACTGGCCGATTTTATATGTTTTCTTATTAAAGAACCAAGCCATGGCACCCTGGACTAGATATGAGATGAGCCACAGAACTTCTGCAGAGTCTTTTGATGTCTTTACTGCACACAGACTTCTGCCTCATGCAACAAAGGCACCTTGGCACAGGGATGGTAAAGTGTGCTGTGTAGGGTGCATCCTGCCTTCCCTGCCACATACCTGAACCTTGTTTGAGTTCACATGGTTGGCACGTTCATATTGACATTTGAGAATCCCAGTCTTTAAAGAGTTCAAAATCCTGACATTTCTTGTACTCACACAAGCAATGTGATATTTCCTTGTAATTTAAGGGCCAAGCAGAGTTGACCCTGGCAAAACACAACCTCTCTCAGCATCTACCTTAAAGCTGAGCCTTAGGAACAAAAGAGAACTTAGAGAAAAATTCCTCTGTGATGCTCCACTCAATACAAGTAGGGAATTCTCTCCTCTGAATCTCCTACATTTTGAACTTATAGGTGCTGTTTGACTTCTCCCCCCACCCCGTGTCTCTCTAGTTCATCCCCCCACTAGATGATGAGAACTTTTCAACAGTTACTTTTTTGAAGGTCAATTACTATGCTTTCTCTTTCTTTGTTATTTCTTAGTTCCTGAGAGAGTTTTGCAATGATCCTTTTGAAGCCCTTACTATGTGTTAACAAAATGAAGTGTTCCATGAAAACAGGTTTCTGGAATTAGTTTTCAGAGCAAGAATAAGAAGGCTAGCAGGGCCGGAGGGTTAGCTCAGTGGTTCCGGCGCCTGCCTCGCAAGCGCAAGGTCCTGAGTTTGATCCCCGGTAACCACATACAATGCTGGGCGTGGAGACTCATACCCACCAGCAATCAATACTGCATACTACAGTGCCAGGCGTGGTGGCTCACGCCTGTAATCCCAGCATTTGGGAGGCAGAGACAGGAGGATTGCTGAGTTCGAAGCTTGCCTGGGCTACATAGTGAGCTCAGAGCCAGCCTGAACTACAAAGTGAGACCCTATCTCAAAAAAAAAAAAAAGAAAAAAGGCTGGCAGAGCACCACTAAGGCAGATATTTTGTAGTAGAATTGTATCTTCCATCCTTCCTGGCCTTTCCTTACTTCTCCATGTGTGGTTATTTTTGATTTCAGTAACTTTTAGAAACCTCAAGTTAGGGTACCAATTTGCTGATGTGGAATAGTTAGAGGGATTCTTGCTGGCAGTGGAATGTGGAAGGCAGCTCAGGTGTCCATGAATGTTCTATTCACAGACAACCCTGAACAAGGCAGATGTTGTGTGAATGTTGTCATATTTCCCAATAACACATACTTGGATTAGTGAATGTGATCTGACCTCCTTAACATGGAAAACAGGTCCCCAGCTATTCAGGCTTTTCAAGTTACCCTGTGTACAAGGACACTTGCCTGTATATATTCTTACTCTGGGGTCAGACATGTAAACATGAGGATAAAGGTAAAGATACCTCTACCAAAATTAGTTGTGGCTGGAAGTGGGGGACCCCAGATGGCGCAGGAAGCTGAGAAACGGAGGTTTGGGCAAGAGAGGAAGGGTCCACATTTCTATTTTGATGTTGTTGAAAATGGCTCTTTTCTGATTCATTCCCTCCTGTTTCCTTCCTTCATTGCTGAGATGATGGTGGAAATGTTGTAATTAAAAGTGGAAAACAGAGGGCCGGAGATTTAGCTCAGTGGTTCCAGTGCCTGCCTCACAAGCGCAAGGTCCTGAGTTCGATCCCGGTAACCACATAGAATGCTGGGCGTGGTGACTCACACCCACCAGCAATCAATACCACATACCACAGTGCCAGGCGTGGTGGCTCACGCCTGTCATCCCAACACTTCGGAGGCAGAGACAGGAGGATTGCTGAGTTCCACGCTTGCCTGGGCTAGATAGTGAGCTCAGGACCAGCCTGAACTACGAAGCGAGACCCTGTCCCAAAAAAAAAAAAAAAAAAAAAAAAAAAAAAAAAAAAAAAAAAAAAAAAAAAAAAAAAAGTGGAAAACAAGAAATCCTCTAAAACTAAAATGGTATGTGTACATCATGCTTTCTTTGATTAAAAGAAACTGGAAAAATTAAAATTAGTTTCAGAGAATTTTCATCTGATTCTCCAACATCTCATCCCAATTTTATTCTATACACATGGGTTGTCTTGATATGGCTTAGGCTTGAGATGCTTAGAAGAGTCAGGGACAATAATATTATTGTTTAGGGGAGATTTTTAAAGGACCAACTAAACCTGGATTGTTCAGTAACTTTGAGTCTGGGTGATTTACCGGTGATGACCAATAGACTCAGAATGCTGACAAAAGACTTAAAGTGTGAGCACCTAAATATCCACAGTGGGCTCCTGGCTGTTTTCCCAAACTGACCTGCAGCCTCCGTCTCTGTCCTTCACCAGGCAGGTTGCAGGCCTCTGGGTCGGCCACCTTGGGGCGCTGTTCTCCGAGCGGGAGTGACGTTTCCCTCCTACAGTACCGTAGCGAGTGACTGGCTCCTGCAGCTTCAATCTGAGAGAGGCCTTCTTCCCTGGTCACCTTGATCAATGAGGTAATCATAAGAATCTCTTTTACTCTGTTTCAGTTTCCTTCAAAATATGTGTCAAGGCCCCTCGTTCTTTTATTTTCTTGCTTACTGTTTTCTGAATTCTCCGTAGTGTAACTGTGCTGCCCACTGGGAACAAAAGGGTTGGAGGCCTTCACAAAAGAACTCAGGTTGAAGCCGTCCTGCTTTTGGTAGGCGGTCATAAGACAGCTGCAATCCTTTTGATTCATTTTTCTCAGATGAGTTCTGACCCATCTTCTCTTAAAAGGTAGTATAGACCTCTTCATCACCTTCTTATCTAAAGTGAAAGGCCTTCTGCCAGGCGAAGCAGAGGAAGTGGTCTTGTCAAAATTGCAACTGTAAAAGTAATTTAAAACACAATACAGGTGCTTCTGGAAGAACTACAGAGTGCTCAGTGGTCCAGGAAAACATTCGCTGGGTAATCACATTTGGTGCCTACCCCCCTTTTCTATATCCTCTAACCCTTATGAAGATCCCAATCTCATTCTCTGACTGCTTGACTCCTCTTGGAAACCTGCATGCTGTTCCCTTTGGTAGCTGATCTAAATTACCTCTTTTCTACATTCCTTGCCTATTGGTAAAATAATTTTTACCTTCTGCACTGCCATGCCCCAGAACAGTAATCTCTTGGAACTCTGGGACTGTGCCTATCTGTGTGCTTTACCACACTGTTGCTGTTCGCAAAATGGGACTAAGTGAATAGTCTTGTGAATCATGTAAACTTCCTAGTGGAGCTGGCAAGACTGAAACTCTGCGCCCTTGGCCAGTAGAGTTGCTTGTGATTGAGGTCCAGGATCTTTTTCACCCGCCTTCCTGGCTCTTTCCACCATAACCAGCTAAATCAGCAAGTGCTGCTGCGGAAAAATTCAATGGAAAGTGAGACCTTTACATTCTGGGTCATTAGGAGTTAGTGACAAGGTCATGTGAGGCAGCCTAGCAGGAGCCTGAGGCTGCAGCCTAAGGGACAGGAGGTGGGAGTGTGTCTATGTGTGTGTGTTCTACTTACTACTTTTAATATTGGAAAGGAATACAGCTTGGAGTTTTTCCTGGGCAAACACAGGTTTTCACAGGAAGCCCTGAAGGTGTATTCTCAGCCTGGGTGGTGCAGGTATCAAGGAGACAAGGGACTTGGTGTCCACAGGAGACCAACACTTAACTATTCTAATGTCTAGTGGGAAGTGCTGCCACAAAGGGGGTGGACAGGTGCTTTGAGGCTGGGCTGGTTTGCGGGGAGCCACCCAAGACTTTCCAGAAGAGACAATCTTCACTTGTCTCCTTAAAAGAGGATTTGGTGACCTCTACTGGGGATACCTGAACAAGAGGAAGGGTGCAAAGAAAGGGGACTGGTGAGACGCAGAAAGACTTCCTGAAGTAAAACATTCATTGGCTGTAAACTCTGTGGAAGATTTAATAAAAGGTGGAGGAGCTTGGACCACGGCAGCTAGAGACCCTTGGCAAGGAGTGGAGAGAAGCGAAAGCTGGAGGGTTGGAGAGTGGAGATGGAGGCCAGAGCGACTCTCTTGGAGGGACAAACAAAACTAGACATTCTGCTTAGTTGTTTTCCTTGGCTTCTGGAGACCTAGACTGAAGACTTCTGCTTCTGAGAATTTATGGCAAAGGAGAAATTGGGTATATGCACAAAGATGCCTACCCCATCACCAATGGCGAAGTCTGGAACAGATGCACAGAGGGACCAATGAATTTATTTATTGCTCACCCAGAATATGATGAGACCATTAGGAATGATGATATAGTTTGATTTGTACTGAGATGGGAAGACATTTATGCACTGTTGACAAGCAAAAAACTGGGTAACAAAACCCTCTTAAAAACCATATAAAGTTCTAGAAGTAAACATAAAATGCTCACAGTGGAGGAATTAAGAACCATTAGTTTTCACTTTACACTTTTATGCAGTTTTTTGCCCCCTACAATGAATAGGTATTAAATTTACAGCTAGAAAATCAGTAAAGCTATTTCCATTTTGATATGAAAAATCCACTGGGCTTTAAAATATATTTTAAAATATATATTAATATATATATTATATATATATGATTGTATATATATTATATATATATATTTATATATATTATTATGATTAGGGTCAAAATCCCAATTGAGTGACTGTTAGGAGAAGCTGTGTTACTCTTTCTGGACCCTCCCAGGAGGCTTTAGAGCTTGTGCTGACTCCGAGTGGAGAGATGGGTGTTTCCTTTGATTGCTGCCCAGCACTGACCTGAGGGTAGGATCGCTTCCCTTCATTGCTCTGGAACAGACACAAGAGGAACAGCCATTTTCCCGTGGTACCTGAGCTGTGGTATCCTGCCGTGTGTGTGTGTGTGTGTGTGTGTGTGTGTGTGTGTGTGTGAGAAACACCAGAGGAGCTGAAAAAAATACCAGCACCCGGGCCTCACGCCTCACATCAGTCAGATCCAAACCTCTGGGATGAGGCTCAGTAATGGGCCTAGGAATGTGTTCTGCCGCCAGTGCTGAGCTCTCCCTGATCAGAGGATAATGAACGAAAATTAGACAGCATTGTATCTTTGGACCTGCATTTTTTTTCTTTTTCTGAGACAGTCTCGCTTTGTAGTTCAGGCTGGCCCTGAGCTCACTATGTAGCCCAGGCAAGCCTGGAACTCAGCAGTCCTCCTGTCTCTGCCTCCTGAGTGCTG
Source organism: Thryonomys swinderianus (assembly GCA_004025085.1). NCBI lineage: Eukaryota > Metazoa > Chordata > Mammalia > Rodentia > Thryonomyidae > Thryonomys > Thryonomys swinderianus. The sequence goes on from PVIC010032982.1 coordinate 6,377, forward strand.
GGATGACAGGTGTGAGCCACCATGGAGCCACCACGCCCGGCACTGTGGTATGTGGTACAGATTGCTGGTGGGCATGAATCACCACGCCCAGCATTGTATGTAGTTATTGGGATCGAACTCAGGACCTTGTGTTTGCGAGGCAGGCGCTGGAACCACTGAGTTAAATCTTTGGCCCTGGACCTGCATTTTTACAGCATGTCAGATCTGAGCAAAGATCACTGCAAAAAAAGAAGAAAAAGAAAAGATTTCTTGGTGAAATACTTGTATAGTTTCTCAGGAAATCTCAAAGTTTATGAGCAAATAAGGGCTCTGGGAAGTTCTACAGTAAAGAAATCTTATCTGATTTGTTTCAGCTGGTGTTTCAAATAGTCTCTGATCATGGAAACCTTTTTTTCAGGTAACACTTTATTTTGGGTTAGCAGCGTATGGTCAGTATCTGGAGACTTCCTTGTACGCCACTCTGGCCACCCTGGGGGGACATTTCCCTACCAGGTCCCAGAACTTTGGCAACACCAAACAGGTCCCTGCATACACAGCAAGGAGAGGTGCTCTAATTTTGGAACTGTGGGTGAAGCCTAATGCCAGCTAGAACAACCTGACTTGGGATGATGGTGGAGGAGGGGACACGCTGGCTGCCGAGTGTCGTGGAGAGGAGGAAAATAAGACCCAAGGGCCAAATGTGTGCCTTGTTCCAACTCAGAAGCCAGCAGGGGCCCAGCAGGCACCAAAATCCAGATTTTCCACTGCTCCATCAGACCCCCTTCTCCTCCCTCGCACGTCAGATGCCACCACAGGCCATGTGTGATCTGGGACTGAAGCAGTGCCACCGTGATTAATGGGAAGCTCCTGTCTTCTTACTCACTTTGTGTTTCTATCTCCATCTGCCAAGAAGACACCCAAAGCTCTAAATATCATTTGGTTGCAAGGAATGTTTAGAACTGAAGAGCTAGTTTGACACAATTAAAAGCTTCCAGAAGGCTGTTATGGCGCCAATTATTTACTTAGCGATAGCAAGCTATTTAAATTTCATTATGGCGTAGAAAATAGGGAGATAAGAACAAAATATGGTCAGGCTGCTGTGACCTCAAAACCCCTGCTCCTTTTGTTCCTAAACGATAGCAGAAGCAGAACATCCTGACTCAAGGATCGTTTTGTTAAACTGCACAGTTCTCTTAAATGGAATTGTTTCTTAATCTCTCTGTGGGGTATTAATGGGCCATTTATCAAGGTGTCCCAAGGCAAAGGGAATTGGAGGGAATGGGCTACTAATTTGGGCAAGGCCACTATGTACTGAAGGTGGCTGGGTAATGACTTCAGTGATACCATGTTTTGAGCTAAACGAGGTTCACAGTCAAGGGTTCAGAAACATACCCCATTCCCAAAGCAAAGAAAGCCATGTTCATTTTCTGTATTTTCAAGGTTCCCTTTTCTGTACTCTGGTTCCTGTGCCCAGTTCTCATTCAGAGCTGTTCTCTGTAGTGTTTTTAAACATCACATGTCCAGTGACAAGCTTCTCATTTTGTTCTTTGTGTTGGAGATAGGAAGGGGCTGTAAGGTATGGTGGGACAGAGGAACTGGTTCATTGGTTGACAAAGAGGCACTTACTTGATGCATGAACATGCGCATGCAGTGTGAACATACAGTAAAATTCATTCCTTTTAGTGTATAGTTTGTTTTGAGGATATCACTGAATAGCACTGAATGAAGATGGAGAATGGTTCTAGTGCTCTAAAGTGATTCTCCCCCATATCTTTGCTGATAATTCCTTCCACTGGCAACCTGTTGTGGAATCATACAGGATGTAGTCCTTTGTGTCTGGTTTCTTTCACTTAACAGAATACACTTGAGGGTCCTCCCTGTGGAGAGAGGTCTCAGTAGGTTTTGTCTTTTTGCCTCTCAGAGTTTACAGTATGGTAAATCCTAAAATTTGGTTCTCTTTTGACAAGTTAAAAGACCTTGAAGTTCTTCACAGTTCTTGGCAAAAATAAAGCTGCTATGAGCATTCATATACAGATTTTTTTTTTTTTTTCTGAGAAAGGGTCTGCTTTGTGATTCAGGCTTACCCTGAGCTCACTATGTATCCCAGGCTAGCCTTGAACTCACAGCAATTCTCCTGCCTCTGCCTCCCGAATGCTGGGATTATAAGCATCAGCCACCATGCCTGGCATTGTAATGTATGGTACTGATTGAGCATGAGCCATTACTTCCAGCATTGTGGTATGTGGTACCAGGAATCAGTGGTGGTCCCATCTCAAGGTCTGGCTGGGGAAGGATTTGCACTCAAGCTTAGGGGGTTGATGGTCTCAAGTACTTATAGGTTGCTGGGCCTGGCTATTGGCCACAGGCCACCTTCAGGTCCTCCTCAGTGTGCTTCCCTTCATGCCAAGAGGGTCTGTGAACATGATGCATGTGACAGTCTTACAAAACAGAATCACAAAAGTGACATCCCATAACCTGTGCCGTATTCTATTCATCAGAAGCAAACTACAGGTTTTGCTGGCAATACAGGGGCAGGAGATATCCTGGAAGTGTGGGGTTCCAGAAAGGAGGGACATCTGAGGGTCCTTTTCAGGTTTGTCCATCTCACTTACTGCACACAGTCTTCTGTTGGACTTACACTTGGGAGTGAACTGCTGTGCCCCAGTGTGCTCTGTTCCTAATGATACTCCTGAAGATTCTTCTGGAATTAAACTAGCTTAGGCCAGCTTTCATTTGATTTGTCTAATATGTCTTTTCACATTCTTTTGCTTTTAACCTTTGAGTCTATTCACATCTGAAGTGTATCTTTTGTAAATAGCACATATCAGAATTTTAAAAATAAATCCAACCTGTCAGTCCTTGTCTTTTAAATTGTAAATTCAGTACTTCTATCTTTGATAAAATAAATGGCACACCTTTGTTATGTGGCCTATTTTTATCATACTCACTTGTCATTTCAGTTTGTGCCACCATTTCATTGTTTTTCTAATTGTTCTTACTTTTATTTTTAATGATATCTCCCTAGTTTTTCCTAATAAGGAGAAAATTTATTTCCTGGATTTTTCTTTCTTGCAGTATTTCAACCTTGTATAATTCACATCTGTTTAGAGGAAATCTTATACACTTGAGAATATTTTATTTGACTATAATATTTTAATGATAGGTTGATTATAAAAATTAGGTTCTAGATTCTGTTTCTTTCAATTCTATGGAAACAGTGCTCTATTGCTTTTATATATCCAACACTGCTGACGTCAGTGTGATTTTTCCCCTTTATATATGATTTATGGTTTTTATGATAGTTTAAAAAAATTCCTAAATTTTATTATAGTAAATCTAGGTATGTGGCTTTGTGGAAAAGTCAGTCTCCATTGTGTCTCCAAATATTTTCTTTTCTCTGTATTTTCTTTCTTCTATGGATCTCCTGTCACCCACATGTGAGTACCTCCATGTCTGTCTTTCTTACTTCTTAGCATTTCTTTGTTTTATTATTCTGTTTTCTGAGGCTTTTTTCAGTCCTGTCTACCAGATCAGTAATTTGTTCTTCAGCCGTGGCAATTATGGTCTTTACTTCTACCATTATTTAAATAGTTACTATTACTTTTTGTAGTATTGAGGATTGAACCTGAGACCTTCACAACTAAGCAAAATCTCTAGCCCATTTTTATTTTTTATTTTTGAGACAAAGTCTTGCTATATTAGTCAGGCTGTGCTTGAAGTTGTGATCTTCCTTAGTCTCCCCAGAGTTCTGGGATTAAAGGTGTGTACTACCATGCCTGGTTTCTACCATTATATTTTTATTACTAGTATCTGTTTGATTCTTTTTGTATTCCTTGCTTCTTATTCATTCTTTCCTCTTTTAAAAGTATACTTATCAGGATGATAATAGATACTTAGTCCATCTGTTGTAACATTTATGCTTTTGTTGGAATCCATAATCCAGGAGATTATTTTCATTTTGAAATAAAATTTTCATTAGTTTCATTTTGAGCTCCCAAACGTCTTGGTATTTTGTTCTGCTCCAGGGCAATGACTACTTAGGCAGCAGGGGGGACAGCCCTGTTCATCCCAGTGAACCCAAGGAATAGAGCGGCTGCAGAGTAGAGGCCTTGACCCTGGAAATTTCGATTCGGTTTCTCCTTGGTCCACAAAAGTACCTCTTGGGCAGGTCAGGTCTTTATCCATTCCTCAGAGAGGCACAGACTAGAAATTCAGCAGTTTTGGGTCAGGGATTTAGTTCAGTGGTTCCAGCGTCTGCCTTGCAAGTGTAAGGTCCTGAGTTTGATCCCTGCTAACTGCATACCACAATGCTGGAAGTGGTGACTCATGCCCACCAGCAGTCAGTACCACACACCATAGTGGTGGGTGTGATGGCTCACGCCTGTAATCCCAGCACTCAGGAGGCAGAGGCAGGGGTACTGCTGTGAGTTCAAGACTGCTACATAGGCTGGAGATTTAGCTCAGTGGTTCCGGCGCCTGCCTTGCAAGTCAGGGTCCTGAGTTCAATTCCAGTAACCATGTACAATGCTGGGCATGGTGATTCATGCCCACCAGCAATCAATACCACATACCACAGTGCTGGGCGTGGTAGCTCATGCCTGTAATCCCAGCACTCAGGAGGCAGAGGCAGGAGGATTGCTGAGTTCGAGGCTTGCCTGGGCTCCATAGTGAGCTCAGGGCCAGCCTGAACTACAAAGCGAGACCCTGTCTAAAAAAAAAAAAAAAAAAGACTGCTACTTAGTGAGTTCAGGGCCATCCTGAACTGCAGAGGTGAGACCCTGTCTCAAAAGAAAAAAAAAAACTCAGTCATTTTGAATCTTGCTTACACATGTAAATCACCTGAAAAGACTTTAAAAAGTCTGGACTCCTAGGCCATGCCTCACAGCAGTTTATTAGCATTACCAGAGGTGAGCCTAATGATTTTTATGAGTGGTCGTTTGAGACCTACCATCATGACTGTATTTCAGTTCTCCAGCCCTGGGAGTTTGAAAGGAAAAGGATATGGCAATAACTTCCCATTTTCTGTCTTCTAAGGACATCTGGATAAAATCTCTATCTTTTTTTTTTTTTTTTTTCCGAGACAGGGTCTCGCTTTGTAGTTCAGGCTAGCTCTGAGCTCACTATGTAGCTTAGGCAAGCTTCAAACTCAGCAATCCTCCTGCCTCTGCCTCCCGAGTGCTGGGATGACAGGCGTGAGCCACCACACCCAGCACTGTGCTATGCCGTATTGATGGCTGGTGGGCGTGTCTCCATGCCCAGCATTGTATGTGGCTACCGGGGATCGAACTCAGGGCCTTGCGCTTGCGAGGCAGGCGCCAGAACCACTGAGCTAAATCTCCGGCCCAAAATCTCTATCTTGACAGGTAAGGTGAAGGCATCATTTGCCCAAAGGTGATGGGGTGTGGTCTGGAGGAAGGAGGATCCTAATTCGACTAGTTGTTCTGTTTATCTTCCTGGAATCTTTCTGCGCTGCTTCCTGGTCCAGAACAAAACCACTATTCCACAAACATGGGTTCAAAGCAGCTCCATTACATGTGGAACATTCTCACATTGCTTTTCCTCTTTCCTTCTCTGGTTTCATGGTGATCTAGTAGCTGAGCTAGTGTACCATCTTGGCCTGAACTGGAGCCACTCAGAGTGTGATTAGTGGGCCACAAGTGTAGAGTCATTGACTTAGTCACTTTTAGAGAGGTGAATTGAAGGCTCTTTGGCTTCAGAAATGCAAATTCTCAGGCACTACAATGGCTTTTACAGAGTCAGAATCTGTCTCTGCACAAGTGATTCCTGTGCACTGTAAGGCTGGAGAAGCTCACTTTATAAACATAGATGCTGAACAATATTTAAATTGAATCAGGCACCTTTTTGACCAAGTACCTTGGAGTTTGTTTGGTCATGTTGTGACTATAAAATGTTGATTTTGTTTCTGTGATTTGAGCTTTTTCTGCCTTGAGCCAGAATTCAACAATGCTGCATTTGCTTACTATGGAGAGAGATTTGAAAACACAGAATTCTTTAGTTTAAGAAAACAGTGCACCAGTAGCACCATCTATCTCTTGGCTGTAGTACTCACTACCTTTACAATTTTAGATTTACTGATGTGGGTAGTTGATTGATGTCTGGCAAGATATGCTAAACCCCAGAAAGTTTGGGAAAGCATTTGATTTTATTAGCTGTTTTCTCCCTAATGACCAGCCTGATGTGCAGCATACAGTAGGTATTTAATAAATACCAACTGAATGAAATAAATGGGCTCAGTCACTTCTAGAGAGCTGCTTAACTGAAGATTGTCTATTGGATGTCAATAGGACTACACCTATGAAGTGTTCTTTTGCTAAGCAATAGAGACCATTTCAGAAATATGCTTGTTCCATAATTACTATTTCTTGTCCTTGGTGTTAGACACAAGTACTTGGTATTTTTTTTTGAGTCTCATGATTATTTATAAGAAACCTGAATGTGTAGTGGTTTTACTTACTATTAAATTAAATGTTTAGCTCATTTTGTGTTGCTATAACAGAATACCACAGAAATTATAGAGGAAAAAACATTTATTTCTCAAAGTTTTTGAGGCTGGCAAGTCCAATATCAAGGTTTCAATATGGGTGTGTGTGTGTGCTGTGCTTTGTTAGGCGGTGGCAATCTCAGCTATCGTGTGGAAAGGGCAGACTTGCTTTCAAGACGAATTCACTCTCTTGATAACAGACTCACTCCTGCGATAAGGACATTCCTCCTTCCCTGAGGGAAGCGCTCCCCTGACCTGATTACCTCTTCAAGGCCCTACTGCAGAATCGGTTTCCCTGTGAATTAAGTTCACAACACATGAGTTTTGGAAGAGACACTTTTCTCCAGACCTACCATACAGTTTCTGTGATGTATTGTCTTCCAGTTGCAATAAAAATTAATGAGTTGCTTTAGAAAAAAAGTTTAGTAGTGTTTGTATTAGCCTAAAGGAGCAGTTTGGAGATGGGCAAAATCAGCCAAACTCTAGGGACTTGATGGTGTTGCTTTGGAGGATCTATACTTGAATTTTGCATTCTTCATATGTAATCATATTGCCAAAGACAAACTATTTCATTATTTATAGTAAATAACACTTTTCCCCAGACCTACCATAAGGTTTCTGTGATGTATTGTCTTCCAGTTGCAATAAAAATTACCAAGTTGCATCAAAAACAAAACAAAAAAACCCCCAGAACAAACAAAAACAAAACAAAACAAAATGAAAAATTACCTTCAAGCAATTTCACATTTCTTTGGTATTCTTAGGAGAGAACAGATACATTTATTCTATTAGAAGAGAAACACGAAAGTGAAGGTGCCACAGCAAATGCCAGGAAGGAATCCTCTGTGACCTATTTTCACTTCTGTTCTCTCCTGTTTCCTTCTCCCTCCGAAGTAAGCCCAGGGGAGTAGAAAACTGGTGACTACTAAGTCTACTCTTTCTCCCTCTCTGTCCTCTGCCTGGTTCCAAAGGGGTGTTGACCATGAAATAGGGTGAGCTCTTGTTAGGCGGAGAGGCGGAGGAGGGGATGAGTGCTAGCTCCAGGAAAGCCTCTGACAAGAATATAATTCTTTTTATTACGTAGAGGATCCAAACAGGCATTTAAATAAGTGCTTCATTTAATTCGAATTTTTTTTTGGTAAAGGGAGAGCATGAGTTAATTATTCTGGATACTAATGTCTTTTATAGTTATGGTTCCCAAAAAATAAAATCCAGCTTCTATAACCCAGAGTGGGTCTCCCAGCCTGCCTTTCTGCCCGAACCTCTTTTTCTGCTCTTGATAAACTTGATTACATAGACATAATAATAGCATGTGCAGCAGAATCAGACAATTAAGAATATTTTTAAATGATCTGGCTCAGCTTTTCTCTGAAAATCTTGAAATAAGGTTGTTTTTTTTTCGCTTCAAAGTTGGCAAAGCTAAAGACCAAAGAGATGTTCTGCAATCAGGGCAAGTCTAACTAATAATTGAATATTGTTGGAGATGCAGAAGCATAATGCGTGGGTTCTGCTTGGTTAAAGGGCAGTAAAAGATACACAGAGGGACGAGAATCAAGCAACAAAACAAGAACAACGAGGAAACGATTTTGTGGCTTCACAATGTTGAGCTTTTAAGCAAAGTGATTTAATTCCAGATTTTTAAAAAACATTGAATTGTAAGACACAGAAACATTCTGAAAGTCTCTTAACTTTTTAATTCCTAGGAGGAAGATTTTTCCAACAAATAAATGTAGATACTTAACGAGACATTTGGGGGCTGCACTTTCCTTTATTTTAGTATCTATATTTCAGTATCATTTGGAAATTCTTCATTTCACTAATGCATATCAAAAAAGAAAGAAAATAAGATTGTGTTCCAAATAAAAGCATTTCTTTTTTCTCTAGAAAATAATTATTAAACATAATATAACCCAGTTGAATCTCATTTCTACAGATCATTAAAGAGCTTTTCAGCCAAACAAACAGTGACCTTTTGCTGATGGGATTGCAAAAAATTATTAGCGCAGGAAAAAAAGTCATTTATTCAACTAGGGCCTTGTCACATGCTTATCTCTTTCCCACTGTTTACTTCTTTCCTTTGAAGAGCTGGGGGAAGAACCAGAGAAAAATAGACTTCACCACCAGAGGTCACCATTTCTCCTTTATTGTTCCCAATAAATGGCTGCAACTGATTCCTGGGTCCAAGGAGATGCAGTTTTCAGGTTGAAGCACAGCCGGAGGCTGGTGAAAGCAGATGCATCATTCACACTGGTTCTATCATCTTATGTCTGATATATTGTACTACCTGGACTCTTACTCTCCTGCATATTGTAAGGACCACTTGGTCGTACAGGATAACCCTATTCTTTAATTCACCCACTTCATCAAGCGTTAGTTTAAGGCTCACTGATGCCAGCTCAAATTCTGCCCAATCTCTGACTCATGACCAAAGGGTAGATTTTTCAAAACCGTCTGGAAGTGAGTGGTACAAGTCTCCAGAGAGAGAGTGTCCCCTGGTGAGTTTCTACAGGAAAAAGAGGAAGAGTTAAAATAGGATGAGGATGTATCGAATCTTGGCCAAATAGAAAGCCTAGTGCCAGCTATTGAAGGTTAAACTAGAGATGTACAAACTTCAGTCCCAACCTCTGTGTGTGGTTTTGTTTGGAAAACAAAGCATGTATTTGCAGTTCACTTGAAGGCTCGTAGTGGACTGTAGGAGGACATTCTAAAGGAATTGACAGGAATGTCCAGAGTACTGGTCAGCCCATAAATATCTCCCCAGAAGATCAGTGTTAAGTGAGTGGTGGAATTGCCTTGTACTGGGGTAAAATACTTGGTATGTGGCTTGCCAAATGGGAAAAGATATTTCAGGCATGCTGTTATTCTTCCTTCCTTAATATGCGTTTCCTTGGGGTCCGTGGGAAAGTTGAACTCTATTGGTTTTATGATGCTTAGCGAATATCTTTTGTAAATTCAATTACCTCCCTCCTCTTCCTTTCTTATTACACTCTCCCATTTATTATTGGCAATGGAAGTTTAAAAATGCTCTGGAGTTTTGGATTCTGTGTGGCTGCTGCTTTTCCTTAGGCCTCCAGGTGGCACAGTCACAGTGTGTTGGGGACAAGGTAGCACTTCCGGAGGAACAGAACTGCATCTCTCCATTCCCAGAAGTTCAGTAACTGAATGACGCTGGCCATGGGCTTTCTGTCGTGCTTGTGAGTTTATGAAGTCCAGAGAGGAAGACCTGCTTGTGTTCCTGACTTCACTCTCTTTCTGGTCTCTGGGTCTGTGCTGGGTAGCTGCCATCTGCCTCCCTAGCATGCCTTGTGGAAGTGAGCTGCAGTCTGCTAGAGACTATGGTTAAATAGCCAGGGATTCTACATGCTGACTGTTAGACCAGTGGTAGCTTGAAGTTAGCCATGGTGAGAGTATTTAAAACACTGCAAACTGTACTCTTCTTGCCAGCTAAACAGTACTCCCTAGCTTATTTGCACCTCTCAGGAGCAGGGGAATCATACCTACATTACCTTGTTTTAACACTGGCGCACTTCGGAATTTTTGATACAAATATTTACTAGGGGAAAAAACCTCCCAGAAAATAGCCTCTTTTCCTTCTCGCCTCTCACAAGCTTTGAAGTAAAAGGTTTTATTTCCCCTTTTGTTTTCAAGTACAGTTTTCTGTTTTTAATTTTAGTCAGTTTTCTCAAAACAAGGGGAAAGAGTCCCATTTCTTAGGATGTTGGAATCCTTTCCCTAAGCTCACACTTGCCCTAGATAGTTTGCCCCCAAATTTCCTTTTAAATACCCTACTTTCCTCATACTGCTACTTCTGGCTTCTTGCAGGTAATTATCCCACGACACTTTCCTAGTCTCAGCCATCAGTAACTACTGGTGCATTTAGCTCGAGAAGCCACTCCAGTCCACAAGCCCACAAGGGCTTCCTGCTTCTCTTGGGTGTGCTGGGAACATTTCCTATTTCCTCACAGCATCACTTTATTCCTTCAGAGGTCAAAGCTGGACTCCATGATGTTCCTTCTGGATCAATGCTGAGTGAGACAACCCTTTGGGAAGCAAAGGGAAGTTATCACTACTGCTTTCAACCCCCGAGCACGGAGCACTGCTCCTCCCTTCTGAGGAAGATACAGCTAAATAGGCCTGGCAGTGCCATCTTAGAAAGGACGTGGATTCTAGAGCCAGTGGGCTAGAGGTACTGCGAGGATGTTTCTGCTGGGGATCGGATCTGCTGTAAATCCAATATTTGGGATAGGGGTCATTTCTACCTGCTGTCTGGCACAGTTCACCCCCTCCCTCAGACAGGAACATATTTTCCCACACAATTGGTGCATTAGCCTCCTCAGTCCACCATAACGAGATACCACACACCATGTGGCATAAACCACTGGCATTTATAGTCTTGCTCTAGAAGTCCAAGATGAAAGTTCTGGAAAATTTGAGTTCTAATGAAGTCTCTTTCTGGCTTGTAAAGGGTTTCCTTTCTACTGTGTCCTCACATGGCCTCTTCTCTATGGATATGGAGGGATGGGTAGCTCTATATCTTTTCCTCTTTTTATAAGAACACTATAAAGTCCTATTGGGTTAAAATCTTAATTATCCTCCTTAAAACCCTGCATTCCAATTATGGTTACATTGGGAAGAGAGTCACATAAAGTACTTCAACATATGCACCACAGGGATACATGATTCAGTCCATAACAAGTGGGAGCTGGTTTTCTTTTTAAAATGCTTGCAGCAAAAAGAAATCTCCTCACAATTTTGTTTAATCCTCCCTTGTGGATTTAACAACTTTGTCCTGGGAAAGAGTTTCACATGGGCGAAATCTGCTTCCTCAGGGAGGAAGGCACCCAGCTAATCCTGATTCTATATACCTGTGGTTTTCTTCTGTGCATCTATACTTCCCCCTCAGAATTTCTCCACTCCAAGTTAATTTTTATTCACTCGAATTTAAATAATAAACATGTGCAGTAATTTAAGGAGAGGTCCGTGTAGCCAAGTTGAACAGTGATGGAGCTTCACAACTCCCAAAGGAGAACTTGTATTCCTTAAAAACTCCAATAAGACAGCAGGTTTAAAGATTATCTTTGCGTTATCCTGTAGCTTTTTCTTCCTTTCCAATGCATCCTTTCTCCAGTTTCCATGTCTTTCACCGTTGTTGAGGACATAAAATGAACCAGAATGAAAGGTTGGCTAGCACACTTGTTTGTGCATAGCTCATTCCGATTTAGATTTCTCCTTCTTTACCTCAGGTTTTGTGCCCCTCTCTCTCTGTGGGGAAGTTCTTGTGTTTGTCAGAAATCTTTGTTCTGTACTTTGTGAGCTGGAGAGGAGCACAGAGAGATGGCAGATGCTAGCAGCGATACGATGGGCATTGGAAAGAAGCCCAAGTTTGAGGACATACTACTCTGTACATTTGTGCTTAACAGGAAACTTCTGGAAGTAAGATGCCTGAATACAAAGAATCTGAGTGCCTGTGATGAGAGTTTCAGGCAGATCTGTGAGGGACATATTTTGTGAGTGTGCAGGGAATTTTTTTTCAAATCACATCATCTATACACGAATCACCACTCACCTCAGAGTGGCCTGGAGAGCTGGGGGTGGGCGAGGAGACAGGGCTGGGACGCAGCCATGCAGAATTTCAGAAGTGTGAGTCTTGTTTGTGACACACACATATTCCCTAGTCTCTGAATGTATTTTACGCGGAGTTGGGCATACTCTGCCCATAGCACACACCTCAGGTGCACAGGCTTGCAAGAAGCTGGGGCTGGGCCATGTCAGGGGTGGGGCAGCCTCACTTCCGCCAAGTGATTCCTGGATCTCAGGACTTCAGAGCTGGGTGGGAGGGCACCTTAGAAGTGAGAGTATAAGCCTTATACTTCACAGATGAAGTCACTGTGGCTCCAGAGGGGCCCATCCTCTTTCTGGGCTTGTCAGAGGCACTTAAGAAATACATGTTGACTTGACATGACCCACTATGAAACAGGCATAACAAAACTCCCCACATGGCAGCTGGATTAGGCCGCTAGCAGCTGGGAATGATTCTCCCCCTGTTGGTGTAAGCCTGGTGGGAAGTGGCAGAGGGACATTGTGGGAAGCCTTTCCAGGCTTTGGATCATACCAGCTGCCTGGAGATTGAAAGCTGCCTTTCACAAATAAACTCCAGTGAAAGAAAACATCAGAGCTGGAGGGGACCTTGTGAATCATTAGGATCAACCCCCCTCTGTTACAGATGTACACACTGAGGCCCAGAGAGGGGAAATGACCTGGCTGGTGAGTTGCCAGGGGGTCTTGAATCCAGCATGTGGCTTCTAGATTCATCTTCTCTGCACTATGTTATGCTGCCTCTCTGGGTAGCACATTACAAATCTGAGATTGACTGTCTTGTTTGGATTCAGAGAATGTGCAATAAAAAGAACAAGAAGGGAGGTAAAGCTAGGGGTGACAAGGCACAGGCTTTCTTCTATGCTGCCATTTTGTGACTCAAAGTAGAGTAAGAGTTATTGTCCCACCAGTGAAAGAGAACCGCATAAATTAAAACTGCAATGAACTGTCTGCTGAAGGTGTGAACAAGGCAGATAAATCCCTGGGAGCTTAGAAAACATCTGCTCCTTACCTTGAAGGCAGAAACTTCACCATAAAGCAGAAAAAGCCAGGACTGGAATTTTTCACTTTCTCTGATGGGATATATAAAGATTGGGCCCAGCTTCCAGATATACACCATAACTGAGGGAGATCTTGTGAACAATCAGTTAGCTTCTTTCCTTCTCCTCTATGTGGCCTGAAGTTTCTTACTTTTGTGTTGCTTAGCTCAGATTTTTACTGTCTCTGTGGTGTTACACAGTCCTGGAGGGAGTCTTGAACTTGGTACTTCCTGATGAAGTTGCCAGGAAAACTGAATCGGGGGAAGAGAGAATACAAAGCCTGCTAGGTAGGAATCAGGAGATGGGGCAGGTCATCAGGCTAATTGGAGTCTGGTTAGAGATCAGGGCTGGAAGAAGTGGCAGCAGGAAAAGGGCAGATAGCAATTGAGAGTTGAGGTCAAGAATCCAGGAGATTGCACTGGATCATTAATTGGAAATCAGAAATCTTGTGCTGCTGGGAGTATGATAAAGCATCATGAATTAGGCCTACTGTGTGAAATGCTGATTTCTAGCAAGACGAAGTGGTTTCACACAAGGATGGCACATGGGTGAGATCTTGCCAATTTAAATCAATGACAGCTACTCAAAGTGTGGTGTCTAGAAGGATCAGAGTCCTTTGCTGTGTTGAAGGGTGCTATAATCTACTGGTAATGGGTGCTATGGACACGCTGTAGAAAAACCCGTGTTCTGATGTGCCTTATGCTTTGTAACCCTCTCCTCCCACATTCTTTCACTATACTGAACAGGGGATAAACTGCCCAGACTGTCCACATCATGGCACTGCCTTAGAGATGGCTGACTTCCTTTACTCTTGGGATGGGCTCTAAGACTTGTTCTCTTTATCCTATCTGTATTCTTGTTCTGATATATTCAGTAGTAAAAAATACTGTGTATATAATG
>PVIC010032983.1:0-20403 GCA_004025085.1 Thryonomys swinderianus
AAGAAAGGGAAAGAAAATCATCATTAAAAGTAAATTCCTGAATAGTCAATTTGCCAAATGACCAACTCACTAAACTTTTTAAATTTCCTAATGTTAATCTATTTAGAGAAAAATTAAAACAATTCATCCTCAGTGGGATGATTCAGAGTTGTTTTTGAAGATTTCTGTGAAGTTATGGCTCACCAAATAAATTAATTGATCCTAGAATCCTGGCGCATGGATTTTTCACTCTTTGTCCTCTGTGATTTCTGTGCCATATTCCTACGTGTTTGAGGCACTTACAATTGTGGACTAATTATCTTCATGTCTGAGTGCCCCAGAAGATAGTGAGTTCCATACAGGTCTGTACCATGTATTTTTTCTTTCATCATGTATGCAGAAAAGTGTGGTACATGAAAAGTTTCAATAACTGTAACATGAACCTTAACCACTCAAAGCACAAGCACTCATCATACAGAAAGAGAAAGTATTACACTCAATAAAATATACATTCTAGAAACATAGAAGGCATATAAGGTATATATACTCATCCCTATTCTGAACATTTCTGATATCCACTTGGAGTACAGAGAACCACAAATATACCATATGCTATAATATTTTAAAATTATAAAAGTAGACAAGCTATTGAACAAAATACATTCTATCTTTTCATCTTGAAAAATGACCTGATGACTAGATTGAATTTAGAATTCTCAATAGTAGTGTGGAGATATTTGACCTCCAACCCTAACCCTTGGGTCCTGAATCCTAAAATCGTTCTTTCTACTCTCAGCTATGTTGTGCAGTGTGAAGTACCCCCACACACACATGTACACACATACATACCTACACACCCATGTGGATATCTAGCCACCTTAAACAGCTGCCCCTTGGCTATTTTTTGATCTCACAGTGGTGCCATTCACCCTCAGGAGGCCAGGTGGACTGATTAAGATTCATCTTAATATGAGGTCATGGGGCAAGGAATTTCTGGTCCCTGTAACTAGATTCCTTTGGCTTGCAGCTACTACATAGTATGCTGAAAATAGAATTATATCCATGATATATTAACTTCCAAAAGCAGACTTTGGAGGTTTTAAGAAATTAAGTGATAATCTATTTTGTGAAAAATTGTATAGATATTTAAACATGTTCACAGAAAAAAATCTAGACAAGAATATATTAAATTTATTAGGGTCAAATTTATTTACTATTATTACCCAAGGTGATCACCCAAGATCAGGCATGATGTTTTTCCATTTAGTTACCATATTTTATATGTTTCCATTATGATTATACATTATGTATGTTATTTAAAAATAAAAGTAGAAATTAAAAACATAAAAATATTACTGTACTTATATGGACATAATTTCTACACTGTTTAAGAGAAACATGATAGTTGTTAAAACCTCAGAAATTTAGTGCTTCCTATCCAGGGATAGCTGAGCGTTTATTAAATGCACCAGAGAACTCCCTGGCTAGTGAGGAAAATGCATGTAGCTATTGAAATCCTATATCTCAGACTTGCATTCATAAGGCTATGAATGTATACATTTATACTAAGTCACATAAAATACTAAGTCTACAGAGCATATGTGTTCATCCTGGTGCTCAAAATTCTGTGGACAGAGAAGTGCTCTGTTCTCCACAAGGGCTGTCACTAACTCACTGTCTGAATGTGGGCATGTGGATGTGGGCCTCAAACACTAGTATCAGAAGATAAAACTAGTTATCAACAGAATGTGTGCAGGGTCTCACAGACCAGGCATGAGTCTGTCTTGCATTACTCCAGTAACATGGAATGTGAAGATTATTATGTTACTAT
The DNA here is from genome assembly GCA_004025085.1 of Thryonomys swinderianus. Taxonomy (NCBI): domain Eukaryota; kingdom Metazoa; phylum Chordata; class Mammalia; order Rodentia; family Thryonomyidae; genus Thryonomys; species Thryonomys swinderianus. Next base: position 1,811 of record PVIC010032983.1, read on the forward strand.
TCCAGCTAATTTTAAGGATTGTTCCTTGTGTCCAAGCACACCCTCCACCCCCACATACACGTGCAAATTGAGATGGCAGCCTGCCTGTTTCTATGCATTGCATTCCGATAATTTTCGATGGAGTTCTTCTCCACTGTAAGTAACTTTGTGCCCAGAGGTAAAGTCAGAATAATTATCATATAAATTCTTAACTATCCCAGTGAATAACAAATGATCCAAATATTTCCTCAAAATGTGTAAGCCATAAATTAGTTCTAAACTGAGCTTCTCTGAGTGCATTTTTTAAAAGTTAGTTTTCAATTAGTATTTCCCGCTATTTGCAGTGTTACATATAAACAAAAGTGTGACATTTCTATTTTAAGGGATTCTTAAATATTCATTCCAGGATTAATATCGGAAGAAAAATTTCAAATCCCAACTGAACTGCTCATTTTCTCCAAAGTCTGAAAAAAATCACTCTGTTTAAAAACAAGAAAGCATTATGCATTCGAAGGCTTTAAGCATTCTGTTATCAATTTTGGTTCCTCGTGATACTAAAATAGACATATAATTGGCTACAGGAACTATAGAAATAACAAGTGAGAAATAATAATATTAAATAGTGAAAGATAATTTGAAACACTGAACCGATAACATGCCATATTCATACTCAAAAATCCTGCATTTATTTATTATTTTTACTTGATTAGACTGTACCTTACTGGTTGTAATGATGCATTTTAAAAGCTGGGACATCTGAACATTAGAATACATATAACCTTGTGGTTAATACTGAATCTGGTAAATACTTTTATAAGATAGGTCTATAGAAGCCTAAATATAACTTATAACTGGGCTAGACCCAGAACCTCAGCACTCTGTGAGAGAAAATACATTTTGGAATATAACTTAGGGAGTCATGTATAATCACCCTCCCTCTATACTTTCTTCCATAGTTCAGGGTAGGGGTGGGGAACCTTTCAGAGAAGAGTACAAACTGCAACTCCAAGCCCCTATTTATCACAATTAAACCTTAATACTGAGGTTTTTGTTTAGAAAAACAACTCATACATTAAAAGAAAAACACAATAATAGAGTCTCACTGCAGCACACATGTCATAGGTTGGCCATCACCAGCTTATGGGATAATGTACCCACCTTCCTTCTATCTTTCTTTGGACACAAGAAGAAACACGCTTTCTGGGAAATTCTCTGATGCTCCAGAATTCTGAGATGGCCTGTTTCCCTTCTTATTTGTTATTTTTCCTTTTAAAAAAATAATTAACTGCTTTTTTCTAACTATAAAAGAAATGTATGCAGTTATTATAAAAATGAACAGTGCAGAATACAAAATTTAGGAAATAGCTGCTTCCAGGCCAAGGATTTAGTTCTAGTGTTATTGTGCCTACCTTGGAAGCACAAGAGCCAGAGTTTGATCCATGAAAGCACCAAAAAAAAAAAGAAAAAGAAATAGCTGCTTCCTATGATCCTATTCTCTAGCTATACCCACTAACAACAGTGTAGTGATAATCACTATGAGCCTTTTGTATCTTAGACTGGCCTTGAATTCACATTTAGCCCAGACTAGCCTTGAACTCAATACAATCTTCCTGTCTCTGCCTCCCAAATACTGGGATGACACACATGAGCCACTGAACCTGGCTAGACTCCCCTTTTAAATGGCTTCCCAATTATTTCAATACCATTTGTGGAATTTTCCCTTCTAATTTGAAATGCAATCTTTTCTAGACTTCTTTTTTTTCCTATTAATTTATAATAAAACCTTCTCCAGTATAACTATATTTTTGCTGCTATATTTTTGTGACATAGTTTAGTATGTGCTAATGGAGGTCTCTTTTTTTTTCAAAACTTTCCTGAATATTCTCTTTGTTGTTGTTGTTGTTGTTGTCTTACTTTTCTATTCATTTAATAAATTTTCTAAAAACATTCTTTTAATATTTTAATTGAGGTTACATTTGATTTACAGAATAATTCAGGGCCAGGCAACATTTATATAATGTTAAGATCTGTGTAAGATTTCAGCATATATCTTACCACCTCATTCAATTTTGTCACGCCTCTCAGAAGAATTTTAGATCTTTGCTGGTGTAGAAACTCTATAATCCTTATTAAATTTATTTACTGGTAGTTTATGATTTTGTCAGTGTTGCCATTTAGTTGTAACCATGATTGAGAAATCTTCACTGTCACATTTTCCAATTAGCTATTTTTTATCATAAAAGCTGATTTTTGTATCTTTATTTTGTGTCTAGTCACACTGTTGAAATTGCTTATTGTTTATTATAATTCTACTTTATCTTAGATTTTTCAACAAATATAATTATATTTTGTGCAACATGATCATTTTGTCTTCTTTTATGTGAAAAAGCACTTGCAATTCAGAGTATCTTACTGAATTTATGCAACTGGTTTGCTGGAGCTGGCTCTGGCTCATATTGCATACAAGAGCTGATTGTCATGTTTTCAGGAATTTTGCAAGCCAGCTGACAGACATTTAAGTTGAGTGGCTTGATACTGGTAAAGACTAGGACTATTCACACTATGGAAATCTTCAAAGAACGCAAATCAATGCTCCTATTGGTACCCCCCACCCTAACCCAACAAGCTCATAGTTCCTGTTAACCATTTATCTGGACATCACCAGATTTACAATATCCTAGATAAAAACAAATAGAACCTTGGTTTTTAAAGCTTCCAGAGGTGACTATAGATTATGATTAGAACTCATTCTAGTAACTAATAACCTTATCAAAAATCCTTTCCTGGGCCAGAGATTTAGCTCAGTGGTTCTGGCGTCTGCCTTGCAAACCCAAGGTCCTGAGTTCAATCCCTGGTAACCACATACAATGCTGGGCGTGGTGACTCACGCCTACCAGCAATCAATACCACATACCACAGTGCTGGGCATGGTGGCTCACACCTGTAATCCCAACACTCAGGAGGCAGAGACAGGAGGATTGCTGAGTTTTAGGCTTGCCTGGGCTACCTGAACTAAAAAGCGAGACCCTGTCTCAAAAAAAAAAAAAATCCTTTCCTACTTCTAAGAGCCTGAGAGATGTCATTGTACAATAGTTAAAAATTGTGGCTTACAGGTCAGAGATTGAGCTCAGTGGTTCCCGTGCCTGCCTCGCAAGCACAAGGCTCTGAGTTCGATCCTGGTAACCACATACAACAATCCTGGGCATGGTGACTCACACCTACCAGCAATCAGTACCACATACCACGGTGTCGGGTGTGGTGGCTCACGCTTGTAATCCCAGCACTCGGGGAGGCAGAGACAGGAGGATTGCTGGGTTCGAGGTTTGCCAGGGCTACATAGTGAGTTCAGGGCCAGCCTGAACTACAAAGCGAGACCCTGTCTCAAAAAAAAAAAAAAAGAAAAATTTCTGGTTTAGTAACAGATACAATGAATAGGGAGGAGAAGGGCCCATCATGATGTTTTTAATAAGCCAGCTCTCTGTTGGATGGCACTTGGTAGCAGTAAGTGCTTGGTATACTCACTGCATAAAGACACTCATGAGAAAGGACTTCCAGAACTAAGTGTGTTTGTATCATGGGGATTATTTTGCAAGAGATTAATGGTAATATGTTTTTTATTATGTACTTTTATCTTTAAGGGTATTTTTTTTTTTGCCAGGATGTTGAGGTATCCACAAGAATGTAATTAAGTCATTTGGAAAAGAGGACTTCTCGAACTATTTCAGAAAGTGACAAGAATAATATGTAATACACACACACACACACGCAAATGCACACATATATGTTTGGGCTTAGATAGGTTATTTAATCTCTCTGGGTCTCAACTTCATACATCTATAGGATCTTTTGAGGATTTATCTACATATTAAAGTTTAGTAAATATTGATATATGATCACTACTTCAAAAGGTATATAAATCACTTAATATAATGCTTAGCATCAAGCATAACTCTGATTATAATAGCCAGCACCTTAAATTCTTGATGTTACAGCAAACTTTTTTTTTTTTTTTTTTTTTGAGACAGGGTCTCACTTTGTAGTTCAGGCTGGCTCTGAGCTTACTATGTAGCCCAGGCAAGCCTCGAACTCAGCAATCCTCCTGTCTCTGCCTCCCGAGTGCTGGGATTACAGGCGTGAGCCACCACGCCCGGCACTGTGGTATGTGGTATTGATTGCTGGTGGGCGTGAGTCTCCACGTCCAGCATTGTATGTGGTTACCGGGATCGAACTCAGGGCCTTGAGCTTACGAGGCAGAAGCCAGAACCACTGAGCTAACCCTCCTGCCCCAGCAAATTTTTTTTAATATCTTTTTGTTTCCTTCTTTTGAGGCAAGGTCTCATTTTGTAGTTCAGGCTGGCCCTGAGTTCAGTATGTAACCCAGGCTAGGTTTAAACTCATGGTGATCCTTCTGCCTCTGCCTCTGGAATGTTGGGATTACAGGCATGAGCCACCACACCTAGTTTAATGTCCTTTTTCTGTTTTTCCTCAGTGTACAATAGCTACCTATTCTCTTCCATATAACTTACTAATCTTTTATTTAAAAATCACAATTATTGAGCTCTCTCTCTCAGTTCATCTTTCTCCATAATAAATAAAATCAGATATATAGTACTTACTTATCTGCTTGACCTAATTAAACATGTCTTGTATTAAACCGTACCAAGAAGGCAAGGCCTATGCCTCTTTCTGTTCACCCCTGAATTACCAGCACTAGTCCAGGACAAGACACACCATCAGAGTGCAAGAAATTTTTTATGAATGAAGGAAGGAAGGAGTGGCTATGTATTATGTCTTCTCAGTGAGTGGCCTTCCTGTAAAAGGTGATTCTCAGTGAGAGATGGGGTGTGGAGAGAAGCAAGCTGTCATACAGGATACAGGTTGTCATCTATGAATCACCCGGGTGATTCTATAAGGTTACCTGACACCTTTCCCCCAGGGCATACCATACCAGAATTTACAGGGTGCTATTCTCCGGGACATGATGGCTCACTTCACCTAAACTATATCTCATACAACTACTGATTGATGACCAAAATTTCTTTAATAGGACACAGAACCTCTCACTCATAGATCAAAAGTACCAAATGCATTCCTTCAGCTAGTATGACGTGACAGAAACACTACTGATTGGACCAGGAATCAACAAAGCTGGACTTTAGACTTGCCTTGACTTTAGACACAAGTATATGACCAGAAGAGAAATGGGATAAGTACACGCCTGCTAAGAGCCTCGAGGTGTAGTGAAGCAGGGCAGGAGCAGGCACAGAGATGACAATGTGTTCACAGCAGCATCCTCTTCATAATTTTGTCCTAAACCCACCCATCTGCCTTCTGCTTGCAGTGTGAAACCCTGGCAAGCCACAACGCCCAGACTAAGGCCTTCCCTTAACTGATCACAGGCCCAGGAAGTAAAGTTTTCATATATCAGCTGGAAGAGGAGTTTATGTCTTGCATGTTCTACTTTCATGCTTATTTCCCAACACATGTTAGTTGTTTTCAACACAGTCCTAATTGCTAGCTTGTGGTCACCTTTTGATCTAGACTGATTCACAAAATCCTATACTGTATTTGCATTCTGATTTTAATGATTTCAACTGTAACATATAACACACATAGTATATAACATACAAATGTGCAGTTTAATGAACTGTGATCAAATCAACATCTGTGTAATCTGTATGTAAATTACATCATATATACATATGAATGTTACATTAGTTTCTATGTGTAAACCTCAATAAGAATTATTTTTTAAAAGGACAGAAATGATATATTGTAAGAACCCCCCCCCCATTCATAGCCCCTTTTCAAGCCCAACCTTTGTGCCGTCCCAAAAAGAATCATCATGTTGCCTTTTATGGTATTCACTTTTCTTGCTTTTCTTTATAGATTTATCACCTAAATAATCTTTTCCAAAAGCAACAGTTTAATTTTGTCTTCTTTCAAATTTTACAGAAATACAATTATGTAATGTACATTCCTTTGGGCTATACTTCTTCCATCCAATATTGTTTTTAGATTCACCCACATAGTTACTTATAATTCACAGGTTTTCATATATATATATGTATATATATATATATATATACACACACACACACATTTATATTTATATATATATATATATATATATATATATATATATATATATATATTGCCTAGCACATGGACATGCCACAATTTATTTACACATTTTACTGTATGTAGGTATTAGGACTGTAGTATACACCCCAGTAATACTGCTATGAACATTCATGTACATGTGTTCAGACTTAGCTAGACACACATATCTCTTGTGTGTACATCTATAGTAATACTCTAGTAAGCTACAGCATAGTATTTGAATATTTACCTTTACTAGGTCATGACAAACTACTTTCTAAACAGTTGTATCAGTTTGTGTTCTGCCTCTCAGTAAGATACTTCCTACCGTGCTGTCAGATTTTTAAATTTTAGCTGATCTGTTGAAAAGTAGGATTTCATTATCATTTTAATATACATTCTACCCCATGTCTTTTGGAGAGATTTTAGTGTCTTCTTAGGTTTACCTTTCCTGTTTAACTTTTTAAAATATTATTTTCCTACTTATCAGCATGTGTTTGTAATCTATTTCTGCATCACAAATCATACCAAAACTTATTGGTTTAAAACAATAAACATTTATTATCTCACACACCCATTTGTGTAGGTCAGGAATCTGGGAGTGCCACAGCTGAGTGGTTCTGGCTCACAGTCTCTCAAGAGATTGAGTCAATGTGTCTGCACTCACCTGAAGGCTTATCTGGGACCAGAAGAGTCCATTTTAAGGTAGCTCATGCATATGCTTATAAGTTAGTGCTGATGTTGGCAGGAGGCCTCATTCCTGTCCACATGGACAGTGAGCTGCCCTAAATATTTTCATGACATGGTCGCTGCCCTCTCCTAAAGTGAGTCAACCAAGACAGAAGGTAAGAAGTAAACCACAACACCTCTCATGATCTAGTCTGGAAATCCCTTGTGCCATATTGCATTCATTACTAACAAGATACCCAATGCAGAGAATAGATTTAGACTCCATGTTTTGACAGATGGAGTATCAAAACTTGAGGAATGAGTTTTAAAACTACCAAAACTTATAAAACAAAAGCTCGTGATTTCTACTACTTGGCAAGTACCAAAGTAATCGTTTTAGGCATCAAATGAAGAATTTCAATTCAATAATTTTAAAATTACGGATAGAACATTTGATGCAACACCAGAAACATGAGTAATCTGAAAGTATCTTCTCAGGAGATTCTCATTCAGGTGGAAATAGTTGGCAAAAACAACTGTGACCAAGTTACCAAAATTAACATCACCAGTAATGAGACAAGTCACTGTGGCTTCCAAAATAATGCACTGGAGACACAGAACATTATTTGTATGGCATTCTTGCTACAAGTACATAACTGAAGCTCAACCATGAGGAAACATCAGATAAGGTAAACCCATGTTAATGAATATTATACAACACAACTGAATAGGACGCTTTAATAACATCAAGGTCATGGAAAAGAAAGAAGGGTTGAGAAATTGTTCCAGACTAAAGGAGACAAGGGGACATTACAACTAAAGACAAAATGTGGTCGTAGACCAGAAAAATTACACCAATCAAATGAAGGGTGGTGAAATTCGAAGAAGGTCAGTAAGTGAATTACAAATGTATTAATGATTTTAAAAATTGTACTGTGGTTAGAGAAAGTGTTAATGTGTGAGGAAGCTGGGTAAAGATTATATAGGAATTCTTTATACTGTTTTTGTAACGTTCTGATATACCTGAAATTATTTCAAAGTGGACACTTTAGAAAACTATTATATGAGTAACCAGGTGGGTGGCGCACACCTGTAATCCCAGAACTCAAGAGGGTAGGCAAGAGGATCTCTGCAAGTTTGAGGCCAACTTAGGCTATACAGTGAGTTCAAGGTCAGCTTGAACTACATAGTGATTCCTTGTCTCAAAACAAAAAAACAAAACAAAAAACAACACTATTATATGAGTAATATGATTATGCAAAAAAATCACTGGGCTTCATCTTTCCCTGCTTCTAATCCCCGCAGAACCTTCTGGAGAATCTACATTATATATTACAGCTGTCTACCTGTAATATATAACTGATGTTGGCAATTTCATCCTTAAAATCTGCCAATGGCTTACATTTCAGCAGAGAATCCTCATGCAAATTCTTCTCTAAAGCTATATAGAATTGAACACATTCCCTAGACAAGATATTGATCTCTGTACATGTTCTTTCCTTCTTCTTTTTGCTAAGAAAATAACTGATTTTTCTTAGAGGCTGATCCCTAAACATCTGTGTGAAGTTTTGTTTTTCTTTGACCCCTTTTCTCTCCAAATACAGTTCATTGTTATATCTCCTGTCACCTATGGCACTTGCTAGGGAATTCCTACATAGCATTTATTGTACTATATTGTAAATAGATACTTATATGTCTAGGTTTCGGGCATTCTTTTTATTGTTGTAATTTGTTTTTTGGGGGTTTTGTTTTGATTTGTTTTGTCCTGAGGAGTGTCGATTTCTAGAAGACAAAGTCTAAGAATGACTAGTCTATAGTTATTTATTTCTATGTAAGGAAACATTCCCAAGTATTAGCAGCTAAAACCAACTTTTATTGTGTCATTTTATTGTGTCATATTCTGTCCATCCAGAATCTAATTGTAGCTTAGATTGGTAGGTTCTGGCTTTAGAGTCTTTCACAAGGGTCAAGATGAAGTCTTTCCCAGGAATCTAAAGACATGACTTTTCTGTTGAATCTGCTTCTAAGATGGCTTATTCACTTGACTGTTAACCAAAATCTCAGTTCCTCCCCAGCTGCTGGCAAGAAGCCTCAGTTCTTCATTATATAAGCCTTTCTGTAGAGTCAGGGTAGTTGGCTTCCTTCATAGCAAGTGTTCTGGGATCACAAGCCACAACTTCCTTAAGAATCTACATACCATTGCTTGTACCATATTCTATTGTTATCATACTACACAGGATATGCATACCAGGAAGCAAGCATCATTGAGCCCATCCATGAGGTGGACTACCATAATAAGACTCCTCCAGTGCCTGAGAATGAATGAAGTCATCTCCAGACACATCCTAAAACTCTTGAAGATCAAAGAACCAAAGTGAACTCAATTATCTCAAAACAGTCTTGACTATAAAAGTGTCATTCCCAGACACAGGTTAGGGTTACACACAATCTTCAAGAGAGGCTCTCGTGCATTATTTACCTACACTCTGAATAGAAGGAACTTGTCATTTTCCAGGAATATAAAATCTGAATGGGGAAGATGGGGTGACTATCTTGAGATCACTGGTAAGGTCAGAAGACCCAGGAGTAGATTTCCTGAGCTACCATTTTCTGGGTGGGCCTTGGAATGTTTACAGGGTTGTTTTCTACCTTTCTTAAAAGAAGATTCATGGTCTAGGAGATGGCAGCACTATATCAATGTTAAGATTTTGTTTCCTAACATTGGGACAAATCACTTTTTCACCACCTCCTATGCTCTAGTGTGAAAGCAAAATAAGTCATTGATTAAATGTGCAGATTTTTATAGAAAATTCTCACATTACTATACCCCCAGCAGAGAATTCATGGCTACATCTTTTGGTCTTGTCTCTGTCTCATGCTACTTCTCAGTGTGGACTATTCTTTCCTTGAATTCTAGTGCCAACAATTATAATTCTACCAATCTGCCTAGTCCTGACCATGTCTCTCTTCACTGAAGAAGATCCCTTGGTCATTCCCACCAGAGCACTTGCTTTTTATTGAAACAAACTTGTCTCATAATTGTTTCACTCTTGGGGAATTTACATTTTAAAAAATATTTAGGTCCATGTAAGATATGTCATATATTTTGTACCTCTTTCAGACAAATATTTCTTTAATAGAATAAGTTTAATTTCACCACAGGGACTCTGTTCTTGAAAACTCTGGGATAAACAGTTTTTGTAATATTCATACTATTTTTTTTTAGCTTGCTTGATTTTACTTTTTTACTGAGATTGCAGAGTTTTAAATTGTTAGACTTTTGAAGGTAATATACCCATATTGCGACATTAAGAGGTTTTATGCAGGTGCACTATGGGCATGTGTCCCCTTTAATAAAGTTAAATGCACTAAGCACACGCATTTCTAAAGCTTACTGAATGTGTGTCATGCTTATGGGTGGCCACATTCCAGAGAACTGAATGTGTGCTACAAAAGGAGAGGAGAACTGGGGGTGGGGAGAAAACCCATACAAGGCAAGAAAGCTGAGCATGTGCCAGGCTCTTTACTATAGGAATGAGAGGAGGGGAACACTGTTTTGGAAATATTAAGCAAAGAGAAGGGAACAGGTGAGGTGGGGCTGACCACACAACATTAACCAGAATCAACAGAAGGAGAGGGTATGCATTCTCCTAGATAACTGCCAACTTCCAGGACTCCTTTGCTTCTCTTTACCTGGCCTCTGTACGCACTCTCCAGCGATGCTCAGATCAAGATACCATTTGCACTCTGGACTCCTGAATCCAGCTCTTCACCTAACTTGCCTCTCTCACCTTCATGGGAGCGATAGGTTTGGATTTGGGGGAGGTAGTGTGGTATGATGGTGTCCAACAGACATGGCAGAAATCTGTGTCTGTCACTTAGGAGCTGTCAAATTATCTGCTCCCTTGGATCAAACTGGAGCAAATAAAATTGGTAGTCAGGACTGTTGTGAGGAGTGCACATTAACTGGTACTCACCAAGTAGCAGCTATTGAAACAGTGTAGTGTGATGGTTAGAAGCATGGAGTCTAGATCTAGACAGAGCTTCCATATTGCTCCATTACCTACTTTCTGGATGACTAATTTTCTCTGTCTCACTTTCCTAATCTATCAAATAGGTTTAATACAGTACTAGTACAGTTTTTATCTCCTGGAGTTGCTGAAATGGTGTGATGGCTATAATTTGGAGCTTGTTGCATAAAAAGCATTCAGTAGATGAAAATAGCAGTAGTGATGGTAGTAATTAGTGTTGTGGTTATTATTATTATCATAAAAGATGCCATGGGAAGAGGTATTCATTAAGACTAGTGTTCTATTGCTGGAGTACCTGTGTTCAGATCATGGTTTTACTCTTTACCTGGTGTGTAATCCCAGAATCTCCATTTTTCGCCTTTAACTTAGAAATAATAATAATCTACTTCCAGGATTAAGTGAACTAATATATGTAAATTGCTTAGACCATTGCTGGTACATAGTAAATAATAAACGTAGTCATTATTGTCATGAATTCCAGCCTGCCAGAGCTCTAGTTGTTAGGTATTTCTGTGGGTTATTTTAAAGCATGATGTTTTATAAAGTTAAATAAACTTTAAGTGTTCTGCAGTGATTAATTTGGACTACCAGTTCCCTTGAAAATAAGCCAGGCTTTCAACCATAAAAGGTTTTCAACTGAGCCCCAGCTGACCATATCTTCAGTGTTGATGTGAATAGCAGATGGTGGACTGTATTTTTTGTGATTCCTTCCGTAGGGAACACTGTAAGTTCTCATCAGAATTAAATGCCTCAAAGCAAGAGGATGCTGCTGACTCAGTTCTGTCTTTCTACATCTTTAGGAAAGAGGCTTCCTACTCGGGCATAATGAAAAATTTCCTTGTATGCTGTGGGCACCGCCACACTAAAAGTCAGCCACTTGCTATAGCAATTTGATTCTGCTTTCTGACAGTACTGCAACAGCACATTTGTTCAGATACCAGCAAGGCTTGCAGTCCAGGAAACTTTTTTTGCCTTGTCTTCAGCCAATAATCTTATAGTTCAGTGATGTCACCCCACAGTTATGCAATATGACTTAACTGTTGGAAAGGTGACAGGAATTCCACTCACACCAGGATCACAATGAAACTGCTTAGCTGCTAAATTAGTCATATTGTACATTACAGATAAGTCATTTTAAACTGTGATTAACTGCCTGTTCAAATAGTACTATTGTCTGGGCAGGAAGTCAGGGCCCATCACTCAGGGTTTAAATGGTCACATCCAGTTATTCTAGCATCTAAACAATGCAAACAAGTGGTTATTGAACTTCACAGGCCACTTGAAAGAGTACACAATGTAAAAAGCAAACACTTTCTATCCTCTTTTTAGGAGGAAATTCATGCAAAATTTCCTTGACTACCTATAAAATTAGTCATTTTAATCTCTGCATAACTTTCTCAATCCAAGTACGATGAGAGTAAGATCCTGTTTCTCACTGACAATAGGGGTTTTTCAGCATTTTTTTTACACAATCCTGTGAAAAGGGACTTTTTATGACAAGTCGTGGTGAGTTAAATATCATTTATTCAACAATACCAGTTGTTAAAAATTACACCTATGTTAGAAAAAGCTGAAAAGTACAAAAAAAGAGATAGCTCTTGTAGTCTCACTATCCGCAAAACAATCATAACTAAAACTTTGTTGTAATTTATTCTAGTCTGAATACTCAGTGAATACAGCAGTTTGAAAACCCCCTGCCTGATTGGATGTTGGGCACTAGGTATTGAAAGATAGTAATAAGACTCACTCCTGCTTCTGAAGGAATGCATTGCTTAAGATAATGAGGTATCTGAACACAAAGCAGGTATTTAGCAGAGGCGGAGGAGAATGGAATGTCCGTTAGGGAAGATGGAAGGGATTACCAAGGAAGATTAGAGAAATCCTACAGCAGTGTTCCTCAAGTGTGGTCCACCAAGTGACAGCGGATTTTATAAATATCCAACATAAATTGACAGTAAGTATTTAAAATTTTCAGAATGATTTGACAAAGTAATTGTTTTTCTATTGAATATAATAATCTTAAAAATCAAGTTTGTATTTTGTGTCTTTTTAAATTTTGTTTTTGATGTATTTTTTATTGCATTTTCAAAAGTATCAACACACAATGGACTGAAAAATATCTCCAGCTGAAGATTTAGCTCAGTGGCATCACTCCTGCTGGCAAGTGCAAGGTCCTGAGTTCAATTCCTAATCCAGGAAAAAAAAAAAAAAACTCCATTGATACAGTTTGAAAACCATGGTTCTTAGAGGCTCAGTGGCTTAGTTAAGTGTAGCCTGCTCGACTGTTGCTATTTGTGCTAAAACTAACAAAATTCCAAGCAAGTTAAATGAATCGGTCACCTTACAAGAGCTTAATTCCTAGAAAAAGATCATCCTCATGAAAGAATAGTTTGGATAAAGGGGAAGCAATCATCAAATAAATAATAGAAGACAGTTTTTCTGAAGAGAGATGTCAGTCTTCAGGTAAAAAGGTAAGATGATGAAAAAGATAGCTACGATTAGCTACATGCTAATATAGTTTCTAAATTTGAGGATCAAGAAAAAAATACTGTCAGATTATAATATACAGCAAACTGAACAAAGTAAATTAAGGTTGAAAGTACAATATTTCATATTACATGCCTTCAACAAGAAATGTTTGCTTTTATTTTCTAAGGTAAAAGAAACGAGGAAAAATTGTCCTTTAATTGCAAATATAACAATGCAGGTAATAAAATAGAAATAGAAAACAATACCAGAAAAGTGAAATATGCAAACATTTTAATTTTAAGAATTAATTTAATTTCTTTGCTTTGCTGTCAAATTTGGCTCTAAGTTTTCTGACTGGGGATGAGGAGGTTAAGAATCATAATCAATCCATTTATGTTTCTTTGATAAATATACATATTTCATAAAAAAGAATCATAATTCATAAACTCTCTGCTATTATGGTGAAAGTTTCTCAGCAATACATTTTTTTCCTGCATGAAATCTGAAACTCAAAGAATTTAATATCATAGACATCAAATGGTGTAGCAGACACTGTCCTCAATAGCATTTATACAGTAAATGTAGAAATTAATTTCACCTTCCTGCTTCTTAGAGGGACCTTCTCAACTCTGTGAAAATTTCAAGATCTACAAATATAACCCAAGATCTTATTTGATTCTAGGGTACCCTAGAAGAGTAGATGTATGGTATATCACTTAATATCCTGAGTATTTCTTTCATGTAAGTTTATGTACTAACAGGTAATATGAGGTCTCATACTGTCAGAAAAGGTCTCACAATGTTGATATTCTTTATTACTAACTCAAAAATATATAAAACTTCCAGATTTTACGTACCCAGCCCTTTCAGGATTGATAACAGTACTAGGCATCTAATCAGTTGCTCATTAGGTTATTGTGCTTCACATGGTGAATATTATTGTAGCAGATATAAATAGTATTTAACGTGCTTATTAGTTCACTTCTCTTCTAACATCTCAATAAATTTAAGAAATACTGTCCTGCTTTTATAAATGAGAATGCATTGTTTATCAAAATATTGTTCTGGGGCCGGAGATTTAGCTCAGTGGTTCCAGTGCCTGCCTCGCGAGTGCAAGGCCCTGAGTTCGATCCCAGTAACCACATACAATGCTGGGCGAATATTGTTCTAATACCCAATCCTAATAATTTTAATGTAGGAAAAATGTCTTTCTTATGTAATCTTCTTAATAGGCAGCCATTATTTTGCAAATCAATATGAACATTATGATCATTTTCTGTAAAACATATGGCTGTATAAATAAATATATTTTTAATTCATAATGACAAAGTGCTGGAAAATATAATAAAAATGTTAATCCTGGTTATCTCTGGGGGTAGGACTTGGGTGACTTTTATTTTCTTCTTTCTGCTTGTCTGTGGATTTGGATGTTCTATAATTAAACTTGTATTTTCTTTGCAAGAAGGAAAATAATATTACTATTTTACACAGAGGCATAGAGGAGTGGGAATGAGTAATGTCTCTGTGCCACCCCCGAGCAAGTCGGCTGGGTGGTCACCCTGCACTACTACGTACTTCTCCCCACATAATTAACCTTTGCCAACTTACATCAGAATTTTCAAGATAGGGTAGTTTAAGACAACACAGTTGAGTTGGACAAATTCCAACTGTGCCATTTTAGCAGCCATGTGACTTTGGGCCAATTTTAAACATTGGATTTTCTGGTTCCCATTTTCAAAATAGAGGGTGCAGTATTGTGAATGTAAAATGAAATCCTGTTACAATGTACAGGTAAAATAGGCATTTTAAAATAATATGCTTTCTCCGTACCTGAGTCTGTCCTGATTCCATGTTTGTTCTCTTTCCAACAGAAGCTTCTTGTAAACCTAACAAAGTGCCAGAAATAGAAGAAGGTTCAGTCTCTTTTTTCCATTTTCACTACTTAGGAGCAGGAAAGGGAAGAAAAAAGAACAGGGATCTAGTTCACGTGGATCTAGTGAATATCAGCTCAGTGTTACATGTATTACTTTGCTTCAAAGAAGTTCCAAATTTTCCCAAACACTCAAACACCTGGGAAATGCCTCAAGTTTTACTTTGTTATTAATACATGTGCTTATTAAGGACGAGTTTGCATTATAACACCATAGACTCACAGTGTGCACAGACTCTTGAGTAATGACATGAAGTTTGCCTAGTTCATGACATGAAGTTTGCCTAGTTCATGGCCAGCCTGAACTACAGAGACCCTGTCTCAAAAAAAAAAAATCCTTTCATGGTATTTGGAACTCTAGAAAGGTAAATTTTATTTGTCTATGCACATCACTAGATCTCTAATCTTTACTTTTTGCATTAATTAGTTTATAATGTCTCTCTAGTATGTGTCTTAAATGACCCTATGTGGAGAAAAAGACAGAAAGCTAGACTAAACCTTCTAAAGAGGATTGACTCTAAACAAATTTACAATATGGAAAAGCATTCCAATACAAAACCACTCTCAGTCTACACCAACTTGTTCTCTTTTTAACTTTGCCTCACTCTTTCAAGCAGATAGAGTTAAACAATTGCAAAGAGGCCTTCAGGTTTGGGGAACGAAGCCTCTCTTCTAATGATTTGTTGTCACTGTATTGCACAAGAAAGGTTTCTATTTTTATTTTTTCTTTATCATGTGCCAAAAAACTTTTTTCCTCTACTCCCTTAAAACCTTCCTCTTTCTCATCTTCTATACTCTGCTTCCCTGACATGAAAACCCTGAGAAAGCAAGTTATGAATTGCATTCAATAAAGTCCCAAATAAACATGATAAATCAGCTATATAAACATGACTTGAATCTTTCCCCTGTAAGATTTCCCAGCAATTTATCTACACTGGGTTTTTCTACAAACACATTTCCCAGGAAATGTCCCCAAATGGCATGTGATCTTTCCATTTTAGACAAGCTGCATTGATCAGGTGTCACCCAGCTGATCTGCTTTTCTCTTTCTTCTCAATACAATGTTGTCTCTACAATCAATCCAGTAAATCCTGGTTTTTCTTCACTTAATCCCATTCTGGCCCTATTCCAACATCACACTTTCACATATACTAGTTGCTAACACACCTACTAATGTTGCCTTATGAATCTCAGTGGGTCTCTGAGTGACCTTGAAACTTCATGGTCATTTCTTCAATGTCCTCCTCCAATCTTTTGGTTCTACAGAGCGTGATTTTGGGTTTTTATCACCAGATTTACTTTTTTAGCTTTTAGTTGGCTGGGAACCAGTGCTCTGCCCTGTGCTCTACATTCACCTTGCAAGCTACCAATCTAGGTCATCATTTTTATTCATATATCTCTCACCACTTGAGGAAGCAAATCCAGTGGTGCAGATGACTGGCATGAGAAGAAACATTAACAAAAGTTCTGAGGTGGCATGGAGTAAAAAGTATCCTAGACACCACTGAGTTCATTTTGTTGTTGTTGTTTTGAAACAGGGTTCGCTTTGTAGTTCAGACTGGCCCTGGGCTATTTAGCCCAGGCAAGCCTCAAACTCAGTAATACTCCTGCCTCTGCCTCCCAAGTGCTGGGATTATAGGCGTGAGCCACCATGCCCAGCATTGTGGTATGTGGTATTGATTGCTGGTGGGCGAGAGTCACCACACCCAGTATTGTTGCTTGTGGTTACGGAGATCAATCCAGGCAGGCACTGGAACCACTGAGCTAAATCTCCGGCCCCGATTCTATCATTTTATAGGTGGCAAAGCTAGACCTAAAAGTCTGTCTTTGTTACTTCTGTAGTCACTTTGAAGTTGGAAATACCCAACGTCCACAACTTGAAAGATGTTTCAGTCGTAGGACCAGCTCATGTTTCAGTCCATAGGACTGGCTCCAAAGCAGAAAGCCCTAGGAGAGGGGCATGGTGCAGGAAAGCTGCTCAAGGTATGGTGAGCAGGGAACAAAGAGTGAAGGGAGGAGGCAGGGAGGGAGATATATCCTTCCAGAGAACCCTCTCAGAGCCCTGCTTCTTCTGACCAAAGGCCACCTCCTAACAGCAAGTCAGATCTAAGCCCCCATTATCAAATCATTTTCCAAAAGCTCCATCTCTAAGAGTTGGGGGGAATTCCAGATATAAAGCATAATGGAGGTTTCAGTCACAGTTCTTTCAAATTAGTCAGTACCAAGGCTACCAGGTGAAGCATATCCAAGTGGCTAAATCTTGATTTTGGAATCAGATAGGTCTGGGTTCGAATCTTAAAATGTAAATTGTGTAATCCATAGTATCTTTATCTGTTCAATTCAGGATAATAATATCTATATTATTAAGCTGGATATAATCTTGCTATTAATTTTTAACTAGAATCCAGCTCTATTAACTTTTATTCAAATGTTCTTTGCAAGATAATGGCTATTATGGTAGCATAATAATCTAATCTTCCAAGTTCTTACCTTCTAAATTTCCATATTAAGCCTTATAAATAGTGATGTGACTTTGAACAACTTATTTATGCTTGATGTGCTTTGTTTGATTAACCTGTAATGTAAACAATAATAATACTATAACATAGGTACAATTATTTTTTTAATTTTAAAAAAACTTTAAATTGATTTTATTTGTACATTTTATATTACATATCATGATCACATTCAACATTGCAAATTAATCATAGGCATGATTATCTATCACCTAATTATCAGAAATAGACCACACATATAAGGTTATAATGGAGCTGAAAATTTCCCTTCATCAAGTGGTGTCATAACCATCATAATGTTGAATCACACTATTACTCATGTTTTTTCTGAAAATTCTGGTAAAAGCAAACCTAGTGATTGCCAGTTACATGCAAATATACCACATACAATTATGTTCAGTATAGAGTAACTTGATAATATGTAAGTATGTTACTGACTTGTGTATTTACCATATACCTTCATCATTGTTTTAGAGTATGTTCTTCCTATTTACACTACTTTTTTAGAGTTTGTTATAAAATAAACACATCCTATGTCAGGAGAACAATAGCTTCATATATCTTATTTACTTTGCTGCTTGTTTATAACAAAAAGCTAGATCCATAATTGTGCAAAGCCACTTTATGATGTTCATACAACAAAGAAATTGTCCAATGACACATTTCCCACCATTAGGTAATGTATGGCTATAGTTGTACAAGTTAAAGAGATAATATTTATAAATATAACATTTCATGGTGTTGACTATGAAGGAGTCAGCTACACACTAAATAATTTTACATAGTCCCAGATATCCAGAACATTGCACAAATATTCGAATACTCTTCCATTTACTCTTAGATCCAGGGCAATACAGTCAGTTCTGTTCAGGCCACAGTACCTATATTCATTCATTC
>PVIC010032984.1:0-20584 GCA_004025085.1 Thryonomys swinderianus
AGTAACCCCAGATTCCACCAATGCATTTCCCATATAAGCAAAAGCATCTAGTTTAGGATCTGGTTTTTAAAAAGTTGTTTGATAAGTGTTTTCCTTTTATTGAAATGAATATGGTTAGGTGAGTCCTAAAATATAGATAAAGCAAATCCAGGTACTCCCTTGTGACTTCTTTCCTTTTCTGCTTAAATTATTTTAAATGTCCTGTTTGTTATGTGTTTGTGTTGCATTCCTCATTTTACTGTCAGGCATTTGACTTAAAGGATTGTCTCATATCCTATCTATTCTAAAGAGAGTTTAAACACAAATACTGAGCAGGCATTTGACAATCTAAGTAGGTATCAGCAAAAGATTACCAATTCTCTTTACACCTGAACTTCTACTGATATTTTATAAACTCTGAGGACATCAGGTACTCAAATCCCAAAATACTTCATTAAAGCTTAAGGCAAATTCCAACCAAGACCTTCAGGCTGATGACAAATGAATAAATCTATTCTACTAATCACAAGGGCTGTGAAGCTATGATGATGTTAACAGCACACAAGGGAGAGATCCTTCAACATTGCCACACGCTCATTTTCTTGCCTTTATTTAAATAAGTTGACTGGCTAGACCATCTATATGTAATACATGCCATCCCAATTTCAGAGCTGATAAAGTCTGAAAAATTCTGTATGATAGTATGAATAACATATGGTAGGTATACGACGTATGTATTTATCATTTTCCTTCCTACACATGCACTATATATCATATCTGTAAATTATAAAACACACAAAAAGGGAAGAGACAGCACATGAAGCCAAGTATCAATAACAATTTGTTGAGTGATGATAATGTGATTTAATATGCTTTATTATGTTTAAAATCTGGGCTTAACACTTCTCAAAGGTCAGAGCCAAGCTCTATTTCTTTCAATATCATGTTTTAATGGCTATCACCAGTGAAAAAGCCACTACATAAACATAATAGCTCCACAAGGAATAATGTATTACTAGCTGTGTTTACAAAATCATGGCATTTGTTTTTTTCAGACTTAGCTACCTAACGGGCAAAGCTTTTGTGAAATTTGACTAATAAATATCCATTAAACATGATATTAATTAGTTGTTCTTGCAAGCTAATTGAAAAATATTTTGTTTTATGTTTTTTTAAGAAATCAAGGACCAGCCGGGCGTGGTGGCTCACGCCTGTAATCCCAGCACTCGGGAGGCAGAGACAGGAGGATTGCTGAGTTCGAGGCTTGCCTGGACTCCATAGTGAGCTCAGAGCCAGCCTGAACTACAAAGCGAGACCCTGTCTCAAAAAAAACAAACAAAACAAAACAAAACAAAACAAAACAAAACAAAACAAAACAAAAAAAAAAAGAAATCAAGGACCACTTAAGTTTTACATTGGAATAGGTTTGAAAATTCTATGTCTGAGTTCTTGAGTGCATAACCATGATATTTTTATAGATGATACTGGTCTTTATAAAACTAATATTTCTAGATTTTTTTTTTTTTTTTTTTTTTGCTTTTTGAGACAGGGTCTCGCTTTGTAGTTCAGGCTGGCCCTGAGCTCACTATGGTGCCCAGGCAAACCACCGCGAACTCAGCAATCCTCCTGTCTCTGCCTCCCAAGTGCTGGGATTACGGGCGTGAGCCACCACTTCCGGCATTGTGGAATGAGGTGTTGATTGTTGGTGGGCGTGTCTCCACACCCAGCATTATATGTGGTTACCGGGGATTGAACTCAGGACCTTGCGCTTGCGAGGCAGGCGCCGGAACAACTGAGCTAACCCTCCGGCCCAATACTTCTATATTTTATACAATAAACTTTATTAATGACTTCCCATAGCACTTTGTGCACGTCTACTATCAATTTTCTTCTCAGTAATCTGCATGGGAACAATGATATAGGCACATTTTTCTCCAGTTTCCTCTTTCTGGCATACATTCTTTCAGTTAAAGCAAATACTCAAAACAATTTTCCCATAAGGGGTTCTTTTCCTTCAAAAAATAATGTAGTGCTTAGAAAATATTACCCTAGCTATCTTTCATTTAATTGCTTACAAAGAAACAAAATAAAACTAATTCTTTGTATGCATGAGCATAAAGGAGCAAATATCCAAAAGCTGAGCAATTTCAGAACCAATTGAATTTTCATAAAACTCCTACCCTGTATAATTATGGTTATATTTATTTCTTTAAAATTTCAATTTTCTCTATGTGTTGGTGTATGCTAGCAAAGAATTAAAGAAATTCATTTTAACTTCACACCATAATGTTTCCCACATTCTGTCATTTTCTCTGTGTCAGGGATGAATGTCCCCGTAAGGCTGTGGCTATTTGTCACTTCTTAGCAAGTCAGACTTTTCAGAAGGGGGAGGGGGCTTTAAACATTTATCATAGTTTAGACAATTTTTGCAAAGAACATGATTATGTATCACTTTACTTAAAACACTGATGAAAAATTACAAAGGTTTGTCTTCATGTTTCAGCTTAGTTTTGAAATCTTTTGCTAATCAAGATGACTTCCACCTATATGGCTAGTATCTGTGCCCAGAAGTCCACTTGAGAGAGAGTCACATTACACAATAATGTGTGAGAGGCCATATTTCAAAAGTTTCCCCATGTTTTTGGCAAATCTTATCAGATCATTCTTTTTTTTTTTTTTTTTTTTTTTTTTTTTTGAGACAGGGTCTCGCTTTGTAGTTCCGGCTGGCTCTGAGCTCACTATGTAGCCCAGGCAAACTGCTGCGAATTTAGCAATCCTCCTGTCTCTGCCTCCCGAGTGCTGGGATTACAGGCGTGAGCCACCACACCCAGCACTGTGGTATGCGGTGTTGATTGCTGGTGGGCGTGAGTCTCCACGCCCAGCATTGTATATGGTTACCGGGGATCGAACTCAGGACCTTGCGCTTGTGAGGCAGGCGCTAGAACCACTGAGCTAACCCTCTGGCCCTCAGATCATTCTTTTACCTTATGATAAGGCTGAAAAAGAGAACATATTTGTAATCAAAACGTGTGAAATGTTTTGCTCTCTCATTGTGTGCTCTTTTCACTGCTTTCTACTACTGAACTGCAGTTGAGTTGTTGATTCACTGGAATATTTTAAGGTCACTTGTGTGTTCTGCAAGGATTCATTTTGTTAAACCAGATCCTACATTATAAAGGACAGATTTAATGTACAGAGATAAGTATAGGAGAAAGGTTTCCCTGCTCTTTGCACCCTCCAATACTGTGCGGCTCCTGCACTTCTGGCTTTTTTGTTTTCCTTTATATTTTTTTCATACAGGATCTCATCGCACAGCTCAGGGTGGCCTTTAACTCACTGAGTAGCCAGGGATGGGCTTGAATTTGCAGTGATCCTTCTGCCTCAGCCTGAGTCACAGGCATGTATTACGATGCCCACCTTCTTCAGGTTTTGTCCCTAGCACACAACTGACTCACTCACAGCCCAAGGGAGGACTGCCAGTGGCAGTCAGTATGTGAGACTATAATGAAGTTTAATTTTTTATTTCTTCCCCAACACCTAGTATTGTACATCCTCTGAGGTGCTTGTATCTATTTTGCAATAATTTTGCTAGTTTCCAGGCACCAGAAGATATTAGACTTGACCCTAACTGCAGTGCCTAGTATATACAGTCACTCACTATTTTGAAGGAATAGATGACTCGATGTCCAGCATGTACATGTTATTATCCTCATACAATAGCCCTTGTTATTCAAGTCAGATATTCCGGTGAATGATGGAAACCACAGATAATACCAAATTTTATAACTTCAGTGTTTCATATATATTATATATATATGAAATATATTATTGTTTTATTAATATACTTATTATATATAATTATATACATAATAAGATATAATATACTGATTGTTATATAATATTATATATTATTATGTTATACATATTTTATATATAATTATATTAATTTTATACATTAGGCCCTATAAAATTAACAGCACTAGTAATAAAAAATAACAACTATAATACTGTATTATAAGAAAAATTATGTGACCATAGATTCTCTCTGTTGGAAGAGTAAAACAAACCCGAACACTTTGGATCATGGTTGATCACAGGCAACTGAAATGGCAGAAAGCAAAATAGCAGATAAGATGTGAAAATGAAGATAAGAAATGCCTTCTGAGAGTCCCCATAGTACTTCTCAGAGCAGAAACGAAGAGCAATGAAATTCGTTATTTTCCTCTATGTATTATGTGATCTGACACCTCTCCTTGGCTCTCTGTATACTCTACTTCTAGTGATAATTTTACAAAAAATATTAATAAGGAAAAATGTACAACAGTTACACATAAAGTAAGCATTTTTTGTTATCAGAGGCCCTTTAAATGGTATAGAAGAATTCCAAAATGTTTTGTGGAAACCAAAATTATTCATGAATGGGAAAATGATTTGAAATTTCCAAGCAAAACAGTGCTACTGTTCTGCATGATGTGCTAACTATAGATCGCATTTTCTTGATTGGTTGCAATGTATGAAATAGCCACAACCTAGAATAAAGAATGAATGGCAACAATTCTTAGATAAGGAATAACTTAAGTAATGAAAAGGTGACATTTTCCAGTTTCAATTAAATGGCATTACTAGATTCAAAGGCAGTTTAATAGGGCTTGGGCAGAATGAGAGCATTACTATGAAAGGTCACAGATAGATAATTGATTTGAGTTTGTAATATAATGTTATTGTTCAAGAATCACCTTATTTAGGACCTATATAGAGAACGAATTAAAGACTAGTTCCTTCAAATACTTTTCCAGGGTTCAGCTGGAATATTTTAGTTTCAAAATTTTTCTTAGTATTGATGAGAAAAATATTCTTCAAAAATAAAAATGAAAAAGTAGCATTTTATTTTAGAAAACCAAAGGAAGAATAGGTATATGATATATATCCAAACGAGTTTTGTGAAAAAGGAAAATAAAACAGGGAGGAAATAACCATTTAACAAGAGAAAACTTGGTTAGTAAAATAGATTTTATATATTAAGTTATTTTAAAATATATCTGATGTGTGTACTGCTCCAAAAAAAGAGCAATATATGAAATTCAGAACCAAAGTGATGGGGAAAAACAGTCAGGAAAATACTGTAGTTACGACCATACTATTGGATGTTATTTTTTTACCCAATAGCTACACGTGTTGGTGTGTTAAAATGCTAAAAGAAAGTAAGCGTTGCAGAGGAAAATTGTAAAGGAAACAATAATTAGTAATTAATCTGAATATTATACAAATTTTCTCAGGAGTACCTACTTAGTAATACACTAGATTTAAAGGAAATCAGTCAAAATTTGTGACCAGCCTGTGATATTAACACAAAAAGAAAAGATCCCAGAAAATTCTGAACTGGTTGTTAAATAACATGATCATTCAAGCCAATTTCATTTGTAGTTTTCTTTTTTATGTGGCTCATATAAAAAATATTAAGGGTTCCAATTATGTTTGGTGGAAGGAAGGTTAGTATTGTTTATACATCAATCATGTAATTTTAAAAAGATTACTTGAGTATACTATAGAATTTCTTCTTCAGGATATTTTCTTCAAGAAAAACAAACACTTACTTTTGCTTGATTCTTTCCTTTTCCATTCTTTTGGAATGTAATTCCATTCTTTTGGAATGCTCTCAAGCAAGTGATTGGGAACACTGTGGTCACTTAAGTTTGTTTCATAGGTTCTTCCACAGTTCATCAAAGATACTATCTGCTGTACAACATCCTTGACAGCATCAGTCAATGCCATTCGCAAGCATCGGATGGGCTCCAGCTCAGACTCCACGTGCACTAAGAATTAAAATCAGGGGGCATATTGTGGTTGGCATGTCTCATTTATCAGGGAATAAATACTGTTTCACAAGAAGGAAGCTTAAAGTTGTAGCAAAGGAGATCTTATCCTAACCAAGAATTCATATGGTTGACAATCAGTTCATAAAGCATTTGAATAAACTGCTTCCTAGCGATTGAGAAATGATCATTAATTAATGGTAAATAGCAACATTTGCTGATAGTTTCAGATTCTGCTGGTAGGACATGAAATGCATTACCTTCTTAGATGCAACCTAACATTAATATAAAAAGCTTTAACATTTTACTTAATCTTTCTTGTGGGACCCAATACTAAGAAATTAAGTAAGAATAAGCAATGTTATATACTCACTATGTACTCTCTAATGCCAATAATGATTATTAATGATGGGATTTCAACTATTTTTCTTCCTTCCTCAACTGCCTTTTCTCTGTTCTTTCTTCTTCCTTCCCTCCCTTTTGTTCTGCTTTCTTGCCACCTTCCTATGTATTAGCCATGATGAATATACATGATTTACATGATATACACAATTAAAAACTGTTTTGCTTATTTGATGTTTAATATGACTAGAAGTCCTAAAACCATCATTTGAATCAGCACTGAAAATAAATCTGTGCTTTTCAGCAGCTCATGTTCCCAGGTAATATTCTCAAATGGCTCATCCATTTGACGGTGCTTCACTGTTAAAACCGTCATGGAGAAAGATGCTCTTGATAATATCCAGTGTTGAGAGTTTTTTTTTTTTTTTTAACATAGCATCACCATGAATCAGGCAACATCTGCTGTTCACAGGAATGGTGGAGGATAGAGCTGTCCAACTTTTTGATGTTATCTGAAAACTTGAATTCATCAAAAGGCACCCCTAGATGCCCTTCTTCCTATATCAGCAGTTATTATTTATCTTGACTGAACTTTTTGGTATTATGGACTGAATACGTCTTAGTTACCTGAAAGTTCTTGGAAGTCAGACATGCCTCTATTTCCTCTTGTCAAATTATATGTTTATTGTCTTAAAGATAAAACACAGGATTGAAAATGATAGAGAAAATAAGACAAAGTAGCTTTACCTCAAGATTATCTGAAAATTAAATGAATTAATTTATGGAAAATAAGCATTTTGAACAGTAACTGTCATAGCAACTATGCAAGTGTTATTTCATGTTAACACCCAAAATGGGAGTTTTTGGAAAAATTACAATGTTATAGTATTGAGCTGGTTGATATTTACTTGATATGAGGTCTTAAATTATCTTGAGGACTTGATACTATGGTGAGGATTAAGCAGTATCTACAGATGTCTATGATAGGGAGAGATGCAGATAAAGAAGGAAGAAAAGGAGAAATGCAGGGAACAGGGAACGGTGAAAAGAAAGTGAGTGAAGGTACCTGTGGGGAAGCAATGCATCACCAGAGCTGAACTAAGAATTTCTTTATCAGTAAGATATTAGAGTGGATAACTAAACTATCAAGATACACAGTACAGAAAGAACACAGCAATAGCCCAAACCAACTGCCATAAGCCTATAGTATTTTTTTTTTTTTTTGAGACAGGGTCTCGCTTTGCAGTTCAGGCTGGCTTTGAGCTCACTATGTAGCCCAGGCAAGCCTCAAACTCAGCAATCCTCCTGCCTCTGCCTCCCAAGTGCTGGGATTACAGGTGTGAGCCACCACGCCCAGCACTGGCACTGTGGTATGCAGTATTGATTGTTGGTGGGCGTGAGTCTCTACGCCCAGCATTGTATGTGGTTTCTGGGGATTGAACTCAGGACCCTGTGCTTGCAAGGCAGGCACCAGAACCACTGAGCTAATCCTCCGGCCCCTAAGCCTATAGTATTAATCACTGATTATCACCATAAAGGAAATAAGCAAGAGAAAATATCTTTCAAAATGATGTTTTTATGATTGACATTTTGTCATATATAATTTCAGGTTTCATGTTAAATTAACTGAAATGAAAGCAAAGAAACATAAAATTCAGACTGAATCATATAATTTAAAGAAGAGGCCAGATTTGAGACACTTGTAGGAAAATGCATGCAGCTGGAAAATATAATATTGAGTGAAATAAACCAGACACACAAGCTCAAACGCTGTATGGTATCTCTCATTTGAGCAAGGCAGAGTACAAACAAAGAGGATAATAGAGGATGGATAAAAGGAGACAAGAGGATGGATCTCTTCCAAATGGGAAGGGATCCAAGAGACCAAGAGAGAGGAGGGAGGGGGAAGGGAAATAAGTAGAATGAGGATATGCCATGTGCAGGAACCTAACCTCACTGAACATAAACATTATATGGCACACACATGAGCTAAGACAGATACTATCAACAGGAATGAAAATGGGAAAAGAAGAATTAGAGGAGGAAGAAGGAGAGAGAAGAGAAGGGAAACCAATTTAAAAAAGAAAACAAGATGTATTATGTGCATGTAGTCCCTCACCAAGATGACTGTAAATTGCATGTACTATAAACATGTGCTAATAAAAATGTAAAATTTAATAAAAATAAACGGAAGGAATCCATCAACTTTAATAAGAAGGAAATTTTATTTAATCTAGAAGGGGCCCTGTTCTTAACTACACAACCATAGGGAAAGAAGGCAAGAGGAGCTGGACAAGAAGTCATTTGTGGTGTTTTTGAGTTTTTATCTTCTATGATTCTTTAAAATCTTAAAAGGAAAACAACAAATATTTCACACTCAAGTTCATAAAAAAAATCAATAGAAGCAGTGATTCTATTGCCTTCTTTCCCAGCATAGGAAGCAGAAGTTCTTAGAGGGGCTGCAGGATGGTCTCAGTCAAAAGGGAGCCCCAGTCTTCAGATTCTAGGATAGTCAAAAAAAATAACGTACCATGGTACCAAGCATTAGCAACATCTT
Source organism: Thryonomys swinderianus (assembly GCA_004025085.1). Taxonomy (NCBI): domain Eukaryota; kingdom Metazoa; phylum Chordata; class Mammalia; order Rodentia; family Thryonomyidae; genus Thryonomys; species Thryonomys swinderianus. The sequence goes on from PVIC010032984.1 coordinate 8,692, forward strand.
AGTATTGTGGTCTCAAGGAGAATTAACTTCTAAGATTTATAGGCCAGTTTGTGGATCTACACATTTTACTCAAGACACTAATTATTCATTTTTAATCACTGTCATTTTTAGAATGATGACATCAGGCAGAGCATAGGAAACTTCACTACTTTTAAAATTTCTATAATTTTGAATAAATAGAATAGAAGTAGTTTAGTGGTAGTTTTTCAAGACACTTTTAAGAAAGATGTTATATTTCATAAAGAATAACTTAATCTGACTTATAAAAGCAATGGTGCCAGACATATAGCACATGCCTACAGGTACAGCATTCAGGTAGGCTTAGGCAAGAAAAGTACAAGTTAGAACTCATTCTGGGCAACTTTGTGGCTTAGCCAGAGGCCATTTCAAGACAAAGAAGGGAGAATTGGGGATGTAGTTCAGTGCAAAGGCCCTGTGCTTAATTCTAGTAACACACACACACACACATACACACGCGCACACGCACACACAAAGAAGTTAAAATGTATTTCTAGGTAAAAGTTTTACTATGAAAGGCATTCTATTAATATACTGATGAATTAGCAGCTCTTGGAAATAACTTTTTCTGACAAGTTAAAAGTAACTGGATACCCAAAGAAACAAAGCATTATTAAAAAATCCTCCGAAATACATTAGTATAATTCCATAAGAGAAAAATAAAGTTTATTTGGTACCTCAGAAACTTTAGCTGATAGAAATAAGAAGTTGAAATCTGAACGGGACCTGGCTTTCCTTTTTATAAGGCAAGGAAGGGAACTGGTGATCCATAAGGAAAGCGATGGACCAGCTGGTAGGCAGAAAGGCAACAGTAGGCATCTCCCTACCAAAAGGCCTTGCTAAGAAGATTAAAAGATAGGCCACAACCTAGGAAAAAAATGTATTGATGAATGTATCTGAAAAAGAACTTAAATCTATAATAGATAAAGAATTCTTTACATCTCAATGAGACAAGCAACTTAAGGGAATTTTTTGAACAACTACATTACAAAAGGTTATTTTTAAATGGCCATTAAGAATATGAAGAAGTATTTGCTATCAATAACCATGAAGGGAATATAAACTAAAACTATCACTAGATACAATTTGAACTGAACAAACCCAAAAAGATAATACCAAGGATTGGCAAGGGTATGAAGCAAACTAAATTCTCATACATTATTGGTGGGAAAGCAAAGGATATGAGTACTTTGCAAAGCAGTTTAGTGATGGTGAATGGAAAAAATAGAGAATAATACTCAGTGATACTAGTCAGGATGAGAAGAGAACAAACAATAAGGCATAATATAAATAACAGAAGTCAGACACAAAAGATATATCAATTCCTGCTTATATGAGATTCTAGGATTGTCAAAAAATAACATACCATGGTACCAAGCAATAGCACCATCTTCCTACTATTGGGGTCTGAAAGAATTAACTATGAAGTGGGACGGAAGGTCCTCTGGAGGTGATGGAAATGTTCTAGACCTTTGTTGTGGTGGTTTTCACACACGTTTTTACATTGCCAAACTATTGAATTCTGCTGTGGAAATGAGTAAATTTCATTGTATATAAATTACATCTCAATGAAGTATTTTTAAAGTAGATTATAAACACAGGCATTGAGTGGATGACCAAATACAAGTCTCCAGATAAATGATTATTATGTGGAACAAAAATTATCTCCCAGCTTTTGAAAATTTGCACTGTGGTGTAGATATAGATGGAGGTAACAGAAAAATCCCCATGCCTAATACAAAGGTAAAGCTACAATCTCACTTTAGCAACAAGAAAACAATTCAGCATCTATCTCCATTCTAAATAGTGCTTTTTAGAGGTTTTTATAGCAAAACCTTGAATCTCCAAGTTTAACTGGGAAATTTACTAACTCACTGAAATCTTCCTTCCCATAGGTCGTTAAGGAAGAGTGTTAAGAAAACTGACTCAGAAAACAAAACTAAGGCCAATGACATAGTGAGGAACTTGGTAAACAATACTTGCTGCATATGTTATAATAATATCACAAGTAGAATTTTGGACAATATTTTCCTCATTTACAAGACTGTTTGGGCACTGTTATAAAAACTAGGTGAGTAATTCTGCTTTGAGATTTTCATTTGCCCTACTGAAGACTGTCTGATCTACTTTGAAGACATAGTCATGCAATAACTGCCACCAAATCTATCTTTTTAGAGTGTGTTGGCTTTTCAGTGTCCACATTAGGTCTCTAACCATTATTTTTGTATTTGTCTTTCATTGTCTTTTAAAACAGGTAGTGTCATTCTTGCATTCCTCCCCTAGCTCATGTTCATTCTAAAGAGTTAATGTATTAGATTTCTAATTATAAAATCAGATTGTGTATTTCACTACAGACCTCATGTTCATAAGGCAAATGACTTAAAATACTTAGTCTAATAGAAAAAAATAAAGAAAAATAACATAGCCTATGATTTAGCAGGTCTCAATTCTTGTTTTGGTTCTTTCTAAATTAACTGGCGGACTCTCTTAAAATCTCCTTCTTTTGTTTATTCAGCAATAAGACAAGGTCTACCACATCTTAGCCTTTTCATTCTAAAGCGATTTCACCATGATGTTCTGGGAGTAAGCTATGCTGAATTCTTTGACAGCATTTCAGGGATGTCTTCAAGCAATGTATTACAGCTGTCTGGGTAAGTCAATTATATTTACTGATGCATGGATCTATGAATGTTAAAATGCAAATATTGCAGGATTATAATTATGTGTCTTGGCTGTATTTCCTTTTAACATCTTTTAGCTTCAAATAAAACAGAAGTCATAATAAAAGGATTAATTTTGATACAGATTAGTACATTGCATGATTTTATTAGTGTACTTTAAAATAACTCTGATAACAGAAGAAAAGGAAAACTTTCGGCAGAGAAAAGACAAAAGTACAGTCTCTCATGACCACTGCAGGTCTCAGGCTCCTGAGAGTATTCCTTATACAGAGTGTATTTATACAATGCTTAAATGACTTCTACAAAGTCCAAGGAAGTTTCACCAATGTGAAGTTCTGCCTCTTTGGGACACTACACATTTTGGGCTATATAAATATGAGTAGAACATACTTCTAGAGATCTGTCTGGCTGACAGAAAGAGAATTTGGTCAATTCACAGAGAAAGAAAAGACAGGTTAGGTTTTATCCTCATTTGCTGGGATCTCAAGTGCACTGATATCTTCTAAGGCATTTGTGGTAGTTTGTAGTGAGTTTAAAAAGTGGTTCAAGAACTTAATATTTGAAGAATAAAGTGGTTGAAGCATGAAAGCAACTGATTCTTTATAATGTTATAAGACAACTATTATAATAATCTTAATCTTACAAAATTATTATTATTATTAATGTTTCCACAATAAGAAAAAAATACAGCTTAGGGTGTTCAAGATTGGTTTCACGACTGGTTTTCTTTCAGTCCAATAAAGACTACATCAAAAGTGCAAGCCTCTAATTCAGCTTTCACAGAAATCTTCCCTTCCTTAGGTAAACAGAAGACTGAGGTAATGCTTGGAAAGCAGGAGATAAAACGTTAAAGGAGGTCACTGTTATAACATCTTTAACTGATAGGTTCAGACTTTTAAAATCATTTCAAAAAGCTATCTATTGCTAATGCATGGATAATGACTAAGGGAAGATGAAACATAACGACTTACAAATAACTAAAATAATATTCAAGTATTATCTGAAGGACAGACAGAATGTCCAGGAAGAATGAAGCTAAAATTCTTTGCCAGATAGATCTGCAGAGAGCCTAGGAAATTTTTATGAAGATGTTGGCTCCAAGGCATAGTGTGTGTAAGAAAACTTATAGGTTGAAAGTCAGATGTAAATGATGCAAAGCACTAATGGAATGCCAGGGTAATGATAATAATATTTGCCCAGATTCTCATTCTTTGTTTCCTTGAGATATTAAATATAGAGGTATTGTGGGAAGACAATGTTAAAACCTTTGTCTGGCCCGAAGGTGGGGTACAGTACCCCCATCAACACTTCCTGTTCAGATTTACAACCAGTCCTGTTCTTCATGTCCTAGCTGAAGGTGAAGAACAATACAGATGGAGAAAAAATTGTCTCCAAAGGAATCACACAATATGCTTGTTTTGAATAAAAAGGTATCATGATCATAATAATAAAAGTACTATATATAAAAAATGACCTATTATTTATTCCATCAGTTTGTTAAATGTATGTGCCAAGGAATCACAAAATATTTTCACATCTTGTTAACATCTTATATGTTAAAAAGAAAAATGTAATGTAAAAATTAAATTTTTATAACAGAACACTACTTAAAAGTTAAAAACATCTGCATTATATAATTTTCCCCCTCAATTTCTTTCAGGGAAGTTGCAATTTACCCCAAATATATTAAGTTTGACAGAAACTAATGGTTAATGGCTTAATAGTACAAACTGTTGTAATAAAAAGACATGATAAACTTTTACAAACAATAGATTCAGCAAACCCAGCATCAATAAAAGTTTTAAAACATCTTTAAAAGTAGTTTAAGTATCTATAAAGCACTTCACTTACAAAGAGAAAATTTCTCATACCTGGGATGTTGTATAAGAAGTCCCATAATTTTTCTTCATCCATGTAACTTACAAAAACATTTCCAAATATCTGTGGAGAATAATTGCAATGGTATAGAACTGTAAAGATGGCTTCAGTCAGGCTGGGTCCTTGACTCAGGCTATCTTCTGTGTCAGAAATTTGTTCTTGAAAAAAATGATTTAGTAAGAAAGGTATTAGTGAACATGATTGAATTTTAATGAGTGACCCTAGTATAATGCTGTGAAATGTATTAAACAAATGTTTGCATAATAAGACAAAAATCACATCCTTTCAGATGAATTGTCCATCTAAATCATAATCATTTCTGAGATATCCAGGGATATTTATAAAAGGGTAAAATAAAAAATGTGAGAAAGACCACAGTGATATTGCTTCATGGGGCAATGCTAGTTTCTCTGTATGTCAGAATTCTTTTTCCTCTTAAGGAAAACTTTTTGTTTGTATGTGTTTTGTTTTATTTTGTTTTTTGAGACAGGGTCTCTCTTTGTAGTTCAGGTTGACCTTAAGCTCACTATGTAGCCCAGGCAAGCCTGGAACTCAGCAATCCTCTTGCCTCTGTCTCCTGAGTGCTGGGATTACAGGCGTGAGCCACCATGCCCAGCACTGTGGTATGTAGTACTGATTGCTGGTGGGTATGAGTCACCATACTCAGTACTGTATGTGGTTACTGGGGAATCAAACACAGGACCTTGAGCTTGCTAGGTAGGCGCCGGAATCACTGAGCTAAATCTCTGGCCCTTACTTGTATGTTTGTGCTGTTTAAATATTATACACATTCACTCTAGATATTATTTTTAAAAATTTAGAAAACTAAAATTTTGTAATGAGAAAAATCACATTTTCAGTCCGCTCATAGTTGTGGTACCAATTCTGCAAAAACGTTTATAAATGTTTTTCAAAACCATTTACACTATCATTATAGAATGAAGAGATCTCTCACTCAATTGGCTCCTTCACAAAATTCATAAGGAATTTCACAAAACTAGGCCCATTTTAATTACTCTTTTCAACCCTCCTCTGGCTCCACTGTGGCTTCTTTAAAAATCAAGATTCAGAAGTTCCCGTGCTATTATATCTATAGTATATACTAGTTTGAATAATAAGCATCATCATAATAAACAAAAAATATTTATTGAATTAGTGATAATATCAATGCATAGTGTACATTTCAAATATCTTGTATAAGGGCAACCTACAGTTTGGAATGAGTACTTTTTTTAATTCTTGCTCATTTGGAAGCCTGTCAGCTTCATTTCCTATTTTTGTTTTTGTTCTTGTTTTTGAGACAGGGTCTCGCTTTGTAGTTCAGGCTGGCCCTGGGCTCACTATGTAGCCCAGGCAAGCCTCGAACTCAGCAATCCTCCTGTCTCTGCCTCCCGAGTTCTGGGATTACAGGCGTGAGCCACCACGCCCGGCTTCATTTCCTGTTAATTTTATTTCTGGGAGTTGATTTTAGGATTTTATTTCTGGGAGTTGATATAAAGGAGGTCAAGATTATCTAAAGGCTAAAAATTGGAACCAAAGCTAGCCATGGTGGCTCATGCCTGTAATCCCAGCACTCAGGAGGCAGAGGCAGGAGGATTGCTGAGTTCCAGGCTTGCCCAGGGTACATAGTGAGCTCAGGGCTAGCCTGAATTACAAAGCAAAAACCCTGTCTTCAAAGTAAATAAGTAAATAAATAAATAAATAAATAAATGAAAAGAACCAAAGATTTTATGCAAAAGGGATTAATTAGATTTGCTTTCTAACAGCTACTTCACACAAGTTATTTCTCTTCAGCCATCCCTACCCCATGCACCTCACTTGCAGCTGCTCTTTCCTGCTCTATGTATACCACATTATTTAGTCTGGAAAAGCTGACTTCATTAGTTGAGGTGTGCACACAACCAAGGTGGGCTGTATCACAGCCTGACACCTCCCATCCATACAACGCTTCTGGGCCGGACACGTGACCAGTGAGAACCTCCTCTGGGGTTTTTGCTAAATAACTGTCAGAGCAGTGTTGTCTTTTTAATAGGTTTGATGAGCTGGTAAAAAGTAGGTTGGAAGTTGCTGATGCCACTTTGGAAAGAACTTGGGTAAGAATAGAGATGATACAGTAAGAAGCAGAACTGAAAGACAGAGAGAAGATTCCTGATGAGATGACACGATATGAGCATCCCACACTGCCTACTGATTTCATATTTGACCTGATAAATTTCCCTTTTTTGTAAAACCAGGCTGATTTGAATTTCTCATGTGCTATTATAATCTATGTTCATATATAAAATGTTAAATAACATATATTTCTAACTCAAGAAGCCATATTTTTTTTATCCAAATACTTTCTGCAATTTTACCTTCTTCTCTGTCTAGTTCATACTACATACAATCATCAGATATCTTTCATGTCATCCTCATGCTTAAACTTACTCTTCCTGTTTGCTAAAAGTTCCATAGCTTAATGATATAGAATATCCACAATCTTTTTTGAAGGAAGAGCTTATTTGCTGTTTCTTTTAAACATGCCCCCCACTCTTTGCCTATGCAAGATCTAGAATGCCAAGATAGGACATTGTCTTTCAATGAAACTGCCTGGAGTTAACCTATTAATTAACTGATTGACTGCTTACTACCTGTCGGTCCTTATACCAGGTACAATAGCCCTAAGCTTCCTGGGATTCACTGACTGTGTGTATCTGTTTGCTGGGAGAGGCAATGATGAGTAAGTAAACAATCATCATAGCAATATAAGGGTAAGTAGAATGACCACACATCCTGGTTTCCCTGGGGCAGTCCTGAATTATGCCTGCCATCCTACAAAAAGTATTAGTAGCATCCTTTTTCATTCTTAAAAGTGTCTGCTTACCGTTGTTGCAGATAATATGCAAAATCTCTAATTTAAATGAGAAAGCACTTAATTTAGCTCATGGTTTTCAGGGATTCAGTCCATGTTCAGCTGACTCCAAAGCAGGGACATCACGAGGAAGGCTGCACTATACAGAGACACTTAGCTTGCTTAGCTCTTGGTGGCCAAGGAGTAGAGCAAGAGAACAGCACCTAAGAGGAAGGGGCCAAGGACCACAAATAGCACCCAATGTCACACCTCCATGACCTCCCTAGACATATCCAAACCTGCTCCACCAATCCCCTGCTGGGTTTCAAAGTCAATCAAGTTGATCCCCCGTACCCTAACCACCTCAGTCTGGATGACACTAAACTATCACCTAATCTAAGTGCTTTAACTATAAGGCACTGTGGAAATACAGGGAATGATGCTTTACATTTGGGGGGGCACAGAAAAGATCATGTCTCAGGCAATTCTTTGAGGAGCAGCTCATCAACACGACAAGGCTGGGATGAGAGTTCTGTGCAGGAAGACAGAGTTGGTGTAATGGTGGGAAGACGGCAGCTGCTGGAAGTGTGGCTGAAGGGAGACCCCTGCGAGACAGGAGGAAGGTGAGCCAAGACAATGACAGCATGAAAACTCAGAGGTATGGAAAATCACTCAAGGATGATGCACTTGGGGAAAGGAGAAGAGAGGGGACAGCTTAATAGACTAATAAATACTGTAACTTCTACTACTCTAAAACATGTCAAGATACTTCAATGCAGTTTCAATTTCTATTTTTCCTCCTACTTTCCTTTGCCTTAGACTGAAAGAGTCTATTTCTGTTTATTTGCCTCAGGGATTTCTACTACTTAGAAAGTACAGGTAGACTAAAATCAGTTACCTTCCTAGACTTAAGAAAGAAAAGACACTAAATCTAGTGAATAGTTATTTGCTTGAATGGTGGGCCAAAAAAAGCAAAGCATAGGCACCATCATGTGACTCCCAGGGGAATCGGATGTATCCTGGCGCTGTGAATCTGGTTTGGCTCAGAGAGAAGAGGTGGGGGCTAGGGAAAGAAAAGAAAAGCACCTGGCTTCCTGGTGACTAGGCTGGGAGACCACCTCTGGGTGCGGGGTAGAAGGAAGTCAGATCCAGACTCTTGGAAACTTCTAGAGTCTGATGAGGTCACTCTCCAGCCAGGTCTTACTAGATGAAAAATGAGGTTATTTTTTTGTTTATTCATTTATCTTTGAGACAGGGTCTCACTAAGTTAAGTTGGCAAGGCTGGGCTTATGTTTTCGATCCTCCTAACTCAGGCCCCAGTGAGTACTACATGCCTGCATTATATGAATTTTTATGCATATTGAACATCTTTAGGTATGTTCTAACAGAACCTAGAATAGTGCCACCTAAATAATATTATAAAACTAAAGAAAGATACAAGAAGGAGGGGAGGGAGAACGAAATAGATCTCTTGAGTATTGTTTGCTCAATCTAGACTTACATTCTGACTGTAATATTCAGAGATTTCTTTTGCCTTAATCCTCACTCTGCTAAGTCATGGAATTCCTTCTCACTGCCTCCTTCAAAGTCCTCTTTTCTCTTGACTCCTCCTGGCCATGCTCACTTGGTTTCAGGGTGCTTTTATAGCATTTCTTTTCTGGTAAACTCTTCCTCTCTATCATCTAGAACTTGGTCTGGAAATGTTTTCTACAAAGGACCAGAAAATAAGTATGTACTTCACATTTTGGGAAGCATTTGGTCCTTGTCTCAGAGTCTGAACTCTGCTCTTGTAGCACAAAAGGAGCACAGCTAAATGTGAAAGCAAAGGGTGGGGACAACGTTGGGGAAAAGTGTATTTATCCAAACAGGGGTAAAAATCTTTGGCATGTGATGGTTGTTCTGGAACCATGGCCTTCCTGGCTTCCTTCCTCATGACTTTACCCTGGCTTTTCTTTTTCTCTTTTCTGTTCCATTCTGTTCTGTTCCACTCCATTCCATTCTGTTCCATTCTGTTCTGTTCTTTGGGCACCAGGGGACCAAACTCAGGAACTTATGTTTGTGAGGCAGGTGCGGTGCTACTGAGCTACATCCCAGGCCTTGGTTTAGTTTTTTTTTTTATCTCTTGTTTTAATCAAAACTCTCCCCAGACTCTACATTAAACCTAAACAACTCTGGCCACCTTCTAAAATCCTCCCTAACTATGCACTGTACTAATCCAAGCTTGTCATGTTTCTTACTTTGGAAATTCTAGTTGGAACTTCATTTATCATCCAGAAAGACCTAGGTATTTCTAAAGTCTATGCCCCAGAAACCTGAAAAAAATAAGCACCTTTGCCAAGGGCTCATCCACATGTTTTGGCTTAGTTTTTAATTTCCTTATACTACTGGGATATTCTAATTTCATTCTGATAGTCCCTTCTTTTTTATAAGCAGATTTGACTCATTTTATTGTTTTGACCTACTTCATTAGCTAGTTCTGAGGAGGTTCAGGAGACACCAAAATACAGCACTTAGGCAGCTAAAAATACAAGAGAGGCCTCTCACCCCTTCTGGCCTTTTTCCCCAAAAGTGGGCCACAAAGAGTTCTGTGACTTTTCTCTAAGGTAGGGTGAAAAGATACCGCTCCTGGTGCCCTCCCCATACCAGGAGAAAAGTTTTAACCCTGAAGGCACAGAGAGAAACCTGCTCAAATAGGTCTTGCTAAATGCCCATTAGGTTAAGGCCACCCCTCTGTGCAATCATGCTTCTACACAACTGTCTACTCTGCATCAAACTTAGGCCTAAAACACACAAGTTTCCCAGGGTTTGGGAGGGATCCTCACTTCCAAAAGCTCCTTCACAATGTTAAATTTACAGTATGTAGGGCTGTGTTCTTTTCTTTTGACAGTGTGTCTTATGACAGATGACTCAGCCAAGAACCTTGCACTGTGTGGCGAAAGTCATTATGTTTCCTTCCATAGAGTGTCTTTCTTCCTGCTCTAAATACAGTTCTAGCCCTTTTTATTTTTCTTTCCTTCTTCCTTCTGGACCAGAAACTGGTCTTTCTAATGGAAAATCCTCTAGAAGCATTTTTATGAGGTCTCTAATAGGGTGGAAAGTAAGAATCTATGTGCTTTAGCTCTTCTTCAACATACACTGTTCAAATAACTTCATATCATTTGCTTTGCCTGCTTCAAGCAACTTTACCCCAAAAGGCAGCTTTCCAGTTAGACTAAGACCAAACCTAGGCCTGGACCCACTTGTTCTCCCTAGTAACATGAGTCACAGTGCTGGCCTCTCCTCACTCCTCACTCTCCCTAAGGAAGGAGGGGAGATCCGTCCCTTGAGTGGTGAGTTTGGGAGAGGAATGGGGCACCACTGGGTCAGCCAGTTGTCTTTCTTCACTTGGGAGCTGTCTGACTCCAAGTGTTTGCATTCTGGGCTGATGTCACTTTGTATTGTTCAAAGTCTTAAGCTGTTGGCAGTTTAGCAAGTGGAAAGTAGGCCCCTTGGGGGATTAGAGGAATGGGAATCACTTTAATTCTGACAAGCCACACATTTACAGCCATATTCCCTGTCCAGTTTCTACCAGCAATAAAGCCCTAATAAAGGTGCTACTTTAAATTTCATCTACTTTCTCCTGTCAATGTGTTATACATTATAAAAGCATATTATAAGATGTGAAAACAGATCATCTTTTCAATGACAGTGAAAGACCCTTTTACTGTATATACTGTTTTAAAGTTTGAACTTAGTTTTTCAAAAGAAGGAAAGTGTAAGGCAGGGATCTCAACAACCAATTCCCCAAGAGACAGTACTCACTGCTCACCAAGATTTATTTCTGCACGGCATACTACTAGTCTGCTTTCCAAGCTGTCTACATGGGTACTTTCTTTATGACTGTTGCTGATGCCAGTCTCTTGATGCCTCACTGAGGAGGCTTTGGCAGCTGTGCTGCCGGGAAAAGGTGCCGTGAGCTCAGGGATCCTGCAGCAACCTCCACCAAGAGGGAAGGAATGAAAGACGTGAGTGCTACAGAGAGCAGTGTGAGGATGGAAAACACAGTACACACAAACATGCAGAACAAAGACTCAAAACCCAAAACACAAGGCCAATAAATTAACACTATAAAAAAATGGATGGGGCATCACATAACATTAATTTCAAGGAAACAGTAAATTTGAATGTCACAACCTAGTTCACTCTGAAAAGTAACAAAAATAAAATCAAAATCTGGGCCGGAGGGTTAGCTCAGTGGTTCCGGCGCCTGCCTCGCAAGCGTAAGGACCTGAGTTTGATCCCCGGTTACACATATAATGCTGGGTGTGGTGGCTCACGCCTGTAATCCCAGCACTCGGGAGGCAGAGACGGGAGGATTGCTGAGTTCGCGGCGGCTTGCCTGGGCACCATAGTGAGCTCAGGGCCAGCCTGAACTACAAAGCAAGACCCTGTCTCCAAAAAGCAAAAAAAAAAAAAAAAAAAAAAAAAAAAAAAAAAAAAAAAAAAA
>PVIC010032985.1:0-20394 GCA_004025085.1 Thryonomys swinderianus
AAAAGAGAAACTCCTGGGCTTTTATCTTATTATTATTTAAGAAAGTGATTTATCCTTTTCTACTGAGGCAGTCAGGTACTGGGCCTACAGATTCCTAAGCAGCAACTAAAAGTAGAACATTTCTTGTCCTTCTTTTTATTAACTTAAAACTTTGGGTCAGATCCTTGTGGATCTGTGTAAAGGGCTGTTAATCATTTAAGGAATGTTTGTCTAAAAACTCACAAAACCAAGTTGATTAATCCTGAATTTATATAACCTATTTTATCCACCTTCAAGACTAAGGACACCAAAATGAGACATTTTTAGGAGCATTCATCAATAGCCAGAGAATTCTAATCATTGCCCTAAACCTATGGTGACCTTGTTTTCAAACAGAGCCTCCCAGGACTGAGACTAACCTAAACATAAATAATCACCTCATGGAGACTGAATGATTCTATAAAACAATAGGACCTCTTTGGAACCAATTTGCAAAACCAATACTTCCACACCTCAGCTAATCAGCCACTCAATCTGAACCTCTTCATCAGAGTATGCCTTACTTCCTCCACATTCCCTAACTTCCTAACTTTGTCTAATAAATCTAGCTATGCCTCTCACTGATGCAGCCTACAATACTTTTCTGCTATAAAGAAAAAAAAATCCCCTCTCCTCTCTGGAAGAAATCTTCATCTTCAATCTTGTGATAATCATCAAACATTCTATTTGTCTACCCTTCACAGGAAACTTGCAATGAGGAAGGGTTATATCCATAATTCTGGCACAATTCATATAGTCAGTCTTGACTTCTGAGGCAAAGCATAGAAAAGCAGTCTTCAGATTTGTTAGCAATCACTGGATTTTGCATCATGAAAGTAATTGATGAGCTTTACTGATGAGTTTATAAGTAGAAAGAAATTGGAGAGAGTATACACCTGCAAACAAATTTTTGAAGGAGTTTTACTGTAAAAGAAAAAGAGAAATGATGTAGTAATTTGTGCAAATGAGGCCAAGAGATTTTTGTATTTTTTTTAGGTAGACAAGAGAAGTTACACAATATAATCTAATCAAAGTCATCTAATAGGCAAAGTCAAATTAAGGCTGATATAGGCCAGAAGGAGAAATTCCAGAAGCCATGTTCTTGAGCAGCCCTAGCGGGAGAATCTGGTGTTCCAGCAGCTGGCTCTGTGTGGTATAGAGGGTGGTCAGTGAGGAGACATCATTTTGTGAGTGTTCACACCAATGAAGTAGTTAGTAATGAGGTGTGATAGTATATTATTTTATTATTTTTAAAATTTTTAACACAGAGTCTGGCCATGTAGTTTAGACTGGCCTTAAATTTATTCTATAGCCCAGGCTGGCCTCAAACTCATAGTGATCCTCCTGCCTCCATCCCCCGAGTGCTAGGATTACAAACACACATCACCACACCTGACAACTTGATGGTATTTTAAAAGATAAGTCAACTTACATTGAAAAACAGATTTCATAGATAAAATTATCTACCAGTTACACTTAAGGATTCTTAAACAGTTGTCATGGAGTTTTAGAGCCAAACTAAAGTATTATTTTCCCTTGAGAAAGAAAAACATTCAAAGAGATAAACAATATTAACATATTCACTGGAAAAGCATTTCCAGGTCTGTGCTTGCTGTGTAGACAGGAGTTAGGAAAACTCCAACCTTTGGGTCAAATTGGCCTGACATCTGCTTATGTAAATGAAGATTTATTGGAACACAGCCATGCCATTTTGATTACTACTGTCAATGGCTGCTTTTGTGCAATGAAATGAAAGTTGAGTGTAGCAGAGACCTTGTTTTTTCCAAAACTGAAACTATTCATCATTTAGCTTTCACAAAATAAGCATGGTAATTACAATTTAAAACTATTGACTCAGTGGAGAATGGCTCCTGAAATATCAAGAATAATATGCTTCCATGGAAATATTTTTAATTAAATATATTTGAATATTCCTTTAAAACTTTGTTATTTCAATTTCACTATTAATTTAATGATTATAGCATTTTTCTGTTCTGGTGGTGGTGATCATGGTGGTGACCACATACATGTGTGCAAGGGCATGTTTGCATGTGTTTGCTTTTAAATTTGTTTTGTTTTGTTTGTTTTGGTGATTTGGCACTGACGTATTTTGGCTGGAATGAAAAGCCTTGGGCAGTAAATAAAAATGTTATCCAGATGGTAGTGTGGCAAGAGATAATGACACATCATCCTTCAATTTTCTTTCTTTACTTTTATTTCAATAGATATTGTTCTGGGAGCAGTTTTATCTTCACAGAAAAATTCAGTGAAATGTATGAAGACACAAGAACCTCATGCTGACAATCATAAAACCTCTTCAGATATCAATATCCTACACATCAATATCCAAAGTGGTATATGTATCAGTGAACCTACATGGACACATTATTACCACCAAAATCCACAACTGGCATTAGAGCTCACTTTCAGTGTTGTACAGTCTATGAATGTTGACATGGGGATAGTGGTAAATCCTGTCATGGAGAATAATTCAGTGCTCCAAGGAGCCTCTATATTCTGCCTATTTATTTCTCCTTCCCCATATTTCCTGATGATATAGTTTGGATTTCTTCTCTTTGTTTTTTAAAATGTTTGATATTTTTATGTTTTAGTTTTCATCAGTACATGTTTACATTAAATGATATTAACATGTGAAATTGTTACATGCATATAACACATTAACTCCTTTTTTCATCCTTTCTTTCCCCTCTATCTCTTGATCCCCTTCCCATGTGGGAAGAATCTAGCTCCCTACTTTCTATTATCTATCTTTTATTTTGTTATTTATTTATAATTGGAGTTTCTCAGATAAGAGGAGATCCTATGATATTTAAGGTTGTGTGTCTGATTTACTTAACATTATAGTTTCAAGTGCACCCATTTTCCTATAATTGATGGACATTCATCTTTCTTACAGTAGAGTAACACTCTATTATGTGTAAATAACATTTTCTTTTCACATTCATCTGTTCAATGCATAAACTGCTTTCAAGATTTATTTGTTATGGTTTGGATTTCATATGTTCTCCAAGGCATACCTGTTGAAGGCTTTGTCTCAATACAGCATTGTTCAGAGATGGGGTCATGTTTGGGGCAGGAGAGTTCTAATTTTACTGAATTAATAGCTTAATAGGTTTATCAGGAAATAGAGTCTGCCTGCATGTAGTAGTTCACCAGGGGCATGACTGAAAGGCATATTTCTCCTAAGCCCCTTCTTTGCTAGTTCTTTTTCATTCTTTGCTCTCTGCCTCCAATGAAGTTAACATCTACCACAAAACCCTTCTGCCATGTTTCTTCCCTGGAGCTAAATAGCCATGGACTAAAACCTCAGAAACTGTGAGCCAAGGTAGTCTTTCTTCCCTTGAAGTTGACTTTCTCAGGTATTTTTTCACAGAGATGGAAAGCTGACTAACACATCTTGCCCTGATGATCATTTTATAGTCTCATTGTTTTGCCTTTTCCAGATTATCATAAAAATGGAATCAAATAGCATACAGCCTTTGCAGATTGGCTTTTTTTTTTCTTAGTAACATGGTTTTAAACTTTCCTGTGTATTTTCATGGGTTGACAGGATATTTCACTTTGTACCTGAAAAATATTGCATTTTGTCTGAATAAATCAGTTTATTTACCCATTAATCTGCTAGCGGACATCTGGAGTGTGATTCCTGGAGTGAGTGTATTTACTTTCTGAAAAAATTTTCAGTGTCTTTGAAAGTGTGTGAACTGTTTTGTGTTGTCACCAGCGCTGAAACAGAACTGTCATTCCTGAAGTTTGCTGAAATTTAGTGCCGCGTCATTTTAAAACTTTGATCATTCTAATAAAGATAGAGCAATAGCTCATTGTTTCATTTTGCAACTTCCTAATATAAGATGTTGAATTTATTTTATGTGATTGCATGCTCTCTTTGAGATGTCTGTTCTATTCTTTTGCCTGTTTTGCCTAGCTTTAAATGTTTTGTTGTTATCAAATATTAATTCAACAATATAATGGGTCTCTTTGTGACATTTTTGGGCAATCATATCCCATACTTTGATCACATAGAGCCTGGCTATTACTCTCTCTCCCCCTTCCACTTCTCCATGGTCTCGCTTTCCCCTTCCATAACAGTCTCCCTTCTACTAGTTTATTTTTTTGTCATTGAGGTTGTTGTTGCTGCTGCTGGTGGTGCTGTTGCTGTTTTTTTTTTTAATTTAAAAAAACAGCATTATTGGTACATTATACATACACATCACAATTACACTCCACATTGAGAATTTGTACCAGTATATGGCATAACTTAATTCTCACAGAGTCTTGCCATGTGATTCAGGCTGGCCTTGATGTATCTGCCAAGACTAAGCCTCCCCAGCGCCACCCAGAGAGCAGTTCCCACATTAGTCCATTGTAAATGAATTAACTCACTGATAAAGAACAAGATGTGGAGTTAGTCATCAGCAATAGGGCAGCACCAGAGTAGGTGAACTGGGGCCAGAGCTCAAGAGCTACTAGATTTTATTCCTTCATCAAAACAGTTACAGTGCTCTAGTGCTCAGCAGACCTTATCACAGACTGAGGAATGCCAAGGAACACCAACTCCATGCTGTGCATGAGCAGATAAGTATAAATCACTCTTACTTAACTGTGACCCATTATGCACATGTCCCTGATAGCAGAGTTGTGACCTTAGGTCTTGTGGTGCACTTACATTTCCCAGGCTTCTAACTAATCAGAAGTGCAACCCCACAGTAGCCCAGACTAGCCTCAAACTCATAGCGATTATCCTGCCTCAGCCTCCTAAGTGCTGAAGCTACAGAGGTGTATCACTCTGGACTATTGTTAAGTTTTAAGCATTTCATGTATATTTTGCAAAGTAACTCTTTATTAGATGTGTTTCTTGGAACTATTTTCTTACTGTCTATGACCTGTCTTCTCATTCTCCTGATTCTTTCCTGGAGTAGAAGTTTTACCTTTTATGAAGTTAATTTATTATTTATTTTATGAATTGCATCTCTGCTGTTGTACAAATGATCACCATAGGCATAGCCACCTAGATTTTCTACTGTATCATCTTAGGAATGTTATAGTTTACATTTCACATTTAAATCTATATCCATTTTAATTTTAAGGAAGGGTGTAAGGTTTGTGAGTGTCTAGTTGTCTCAGTATTATTTATTGTAAAGATTATCTTTTGTCTATTATATCGCCTTTTCTATGTTCAGATGAGTCTATTTCTGAGTTCCCCATTGTGTTCCACTAAACATTTGCTGGTAATTGTTCTGTTTACTGTATCTTTTAAACATTTGTTGGTACTACGTGTCTGTAGAATGTTCCCAATCTTTGTGTGACATAAGTACATGTGCATAACACATCTTCATCTTCATTTCTTTTTTCATCCAATTTCTTCTCACCTCCATTTCTTTGTTGCCTTCCCATTTGAGAAAGATCTATCTCCCTACTTCCTCTTATGTGTTTTTATTTTGCTCTTTGATTACTTATAATTTAGGTTTCTCATATAAAGAGGCCATGTGATACTTACATTTATGTGTATTCTTATAGTAAGTCTCAAAGTTTTCCAATGCATTTTTTCTTCTCCACTGATGTTAGGTTGATTATTTTGGATTATTTATTCAAGCATGAAATTTGTCTCAAATTGTTGGTATTCATAAAGTAACATGCTAAGATTTTAATTGAGATTGTATTTAATTCACAGATTACATTTAGAAGAACCAATATCTTTATAATATTGAATCTTCCTACTCAGGAATGTGAGAAGCTATTTCTTTTATTTTTTATTAAGATTTTGAAGTTTTCCCTCATACAAATCACACACATAATTTATTAGATAGCTAAATATTTCATTTTGGAGAAAGCTAATGTAAAGGGTAATGAGTTTTACATTTCAACTTCTCATTGTTCTTTGCTGGTATGTAGAAAATAGGTTGACTTTTGCTTATTATCTTTATATTCTGCAAACTTGATGTAAGAACCTGTGAGTTACAGAAAATATTTTGTCAATATTTTTTAGATTTTCTGCATAAATAATGATAGCATCAGCAGAAAAAGTTGTATTTCTTTATTTCTAATCTGTATACCATTTCTTTTGCCTTATTGTGTTAGCTAAGACTTTGAGTATTATATTGAAAGGACAAGCAACAGGGGACATCTTTTCATTGTTCTCAATGAAAATGAGTGTGAAATTTTTCAATGAGTGTGAAAATTTCAAACTTATACTAAATTTACTATGTAGTATTTTGCTGATGTTCTTTATCAAGTTGAGGAATGTAGCTTCTATTCTTGAGTTTTCAGAATTTTAACCAAAAGTATGTGTTGGAGTTTGTCAAATAATTTTTTGTGCATCTGCAAATAAAATCACAATATTGATAGATCTCTATACATTTACATAATATTTTTTTTCAGCACTGGGCATCAAAATCATGACCTTACACTTGCTAGGTAGGTGTCACATCACTGAGCTAAATCCATTACCCATGTAATATTTTTTTTTTTTGAGACAGGGTCTCACTTTAGAGTTTAGTCTGGCCCTGAGCTCACTATGTATCCCAGGCAAGCCTCGAACTCAGCAATCCTCCTGCTTCTGCCTCCCGAGCGTTGGGATTACAGGTGTGAGCCACCAAGCCTGGCATCTGTGGTATGTGGTACTGATCGCTGGTGGGCATGAGCCACCATGCCCAGTATTGTCGTATGTGGTTACTGGGGATTGAACCAGGGACTTTGTGCTTGCTAGGCAGGTGCTGGAACCACTGAGCTACATCTCCAGTCCATGTAACTTTTTTAAAAATCTGTTGATATGATGGAGGGTTATTATTAATTTATTTGTCTTAACTGAGCATTTTCAGGTTCTCTATTTCTTGGTTGAGTTTAATGGATTATATCTTTTAAGGAATGGATCCATCTCATAAAAGTTATCGAATTCTCATAGTATGTCTTTATTATCTATTTCATCTTCTATAGTAATTTCCCTTTCATTTTTAATTCATATGATTAATTGTATCTTCTCCTTTTTTTCCTTTGTCCAGTTAGAGACTCATAAATTGTTTCAGTAATTGTCTTGTCACTAAAACACAATACCTGATGCCTACAATTTAAAAAGAGGTTTATTTGGGCTCAAGTATTTAGACTTTTCAGTCCTTACATGGGCAGCAGCATGATGGAAGGGCCCAGCAGGAGAAAGCTGCTTGTCTCAAAGCAGAGAAGAGGCAAAGAGTGAAGGGAGGAGACAGGAAGGAAGGCGTGCCTTCCAAGCCATGCACCCAGGACGCCCGCTTCCTCTCCAGACCCCACCCCCAGCAACAAGTCAGTTCCCGCGCTTGTGCTCCCTAACCCCAGCACCTCCTAATCACACGAGGTTTTGGAGGTCATTTTAGATCTAAACTATAACATCAACTTAGTTTACTTTCTCAAATAATCAGCTTTTGTGTCACTGATTTTCTGTACTGATTACTCCCACTGCAGTGATTTCTGCTTTAATTTTTATCACATTTTTTCCCACTTTGGATTTAATTTGCTATTGTTTTTCTATTTTCCTAAAGTGGAAGCTCAAAGTTTTTACTTTAAACCTCTCCTCTACTACAGTCATTCAAGGTAAACTCTGCTTCCACTAATTTCCCTATCTCTTGGTAAGTTGTATTTTCATTTACACTTAGGTCACAATGTGTTAAAATTTTGCTCCCACTTTCTTTTTTAACTTGTTTATTGTTTGGAAATTTCTTTTTTAGTTTATTTTTATCTTTATTGGCACATTGGATATACACATCATGATCACACTTGATATTGGGAAATGTGTTTTTGATGCCCAAGTATTAAAGGATTTTCCAATGATCATTCTATCATAGATTTCTATTGTAAATCCTTTGTAGTCACAGAACAAACTTATATAATTTCTATTTTAAATTTATTAGGATGTCTCTATCTCATAGCCAAGAATGGGTCCAATATTGGTGTGGGTTCCATGAGAACTTGAGAGAATCATATATACTTTTGTTTGGCTCAAACCGTCCACAAATATAAATTATATCTATTTGATTGATAAGGCTATTGAGTTGAGCTAAGTCCTTGCTGTATCTATGCTGCTGAATCTATACATTTCTTAAGGATTTTTAATTGAATTTATTAACTGAATTCTTTATTGGTACATTTTATATACAGCTCACAATCACACTCAACATTGGGGAATTTGTACTAGTATATGCTACAAGTTAATTCTCATTTTCACTGATATCCCTACCCACCCCACAACCTCCTACCTCCTATATACAAGTTCTTTTTCTTCCAGCTATTAGATATTAAGTACTTAGTATGTGAAAACAACTTTGGTTAAATGCATGAGCAAAAACAGAGGAAAAACACCTCTTGGATATCTGGCATGTTTTACAGAAATTATATGTGATCAGGTATACACTATGTTATACTTTGAGGTAGACTCCACATCTTCTATTAAGTCCAAAGTTCTTTGAATTACCCTTTCATGAAACTTTAATGAATTTCCTGAAAGATGCAATACTAGTCCTGAGATATATGAGACAGTGGACAAATAGGATAATTTTTCAATGAACTATTTTTAATATAGAACCTCCTTTGGAATAAATATACGCTTTCTAAGGCAACATATTTTTTCTCTCCCTCAGACCCATTTCAATAGTGTTATTTCAATGTAAAATTATTTGCAATGCCACTTCTATAGATTTTTATGCCCATATAACCCACAATGATGTTTAAATTTTCTCTTTCTCCCAAATTATCAAAAATAATATAACTTGCTAGAGTGGGATAAACAGAACTTACTCTTGCTTCATATTTGCCCTGTTTCTGGAATGAGAAGTTTAGTCTTCTTCACAGTTGAGAGTTGGCCAACTAAACTGGGGTGAAAGAAATGTATATAATGCAAGCTTTTTAAGAAGAGTAAATAAGAGCCTGCTTGAAAAAGTCAGTCTACATTTTTTCAAGTACACTCAAGCTCACCTTTTCTCTCTCCCATAGATATTACAAGCTGAGGAGAAATATTGTCTGGTGATGAGGAGAATTAGCCTCGGTAAACATGTATTTTGGCCCCATTGTCATGTCTCGGAAGACTCACTGTGCTATCCCAGTGTGCAAGAACATTTGTGCAGCTTGGGATCAGTAGATAGTAATTATTTTAACAGGTACTTCATTGCTGCCCATCTCTAAATTCACACTGAAGTTAAGATTTCTGTATCTAAGGGAATAATGTGGAGAAAAATAATCTCCAGTGAATCATGAGCTGTGGAAAACTGAATTGTTTAGCCCCATCATGCTTGTTTTGGAGGAAAAAAGTGAGGAGTAGGCCAGAACAGTCAGCAGAGGATTAGTTTTAAAAGATGTTCCATTTGCCAACCATGCCATTAAGGGTCATGTAACTATAATCTGTTGACTTTGGCAAAGTAGAAATCATTTGAATTTTACTAATCTTCGTGGATTGCATAATTAACCATTCAGTCCATCAAAGAACTGAAAAGTGAGGCAGGCATTAGGAAAACAATGCGTTCCCTCTTGCTGACCTGTAGAGTTCTGAATCCAGACAGCAGAACAGCACAGTCAAATGCCATGAAGGCATTTGACATTATTGATAAATTGTTCTCAACTTTATTTTGTACTAATTTATGTTCCTGACAATACTGTCTTTTGAAGAAAAAAAAAACAAGCACTTCAAGTTTTGATATCAATTTTGCATCATGCAGATGTGGGGGGTTTTTGGTGTAAATTTTTGTCATTCAGATTTCTAAGTTTAGTCTAATTTAATTATGTGAGGTTTAATGAACGGCTTGTATTTATTTTACTGCTGACTTTTAAGTGGGCAAAGTCATATCCTCTTCTTATTCTCTGAATTTCAAGACTTTCAAAAATGTAGGGAAATGAGCATTGTTCCCAATGCTAACTAAAATCTGTGGTCACTTTTGTTTGGAGATGATCAGTTTAATATTATGTATCCAAATCCAACATGTGTAAATCATTCTTTTTTTTGTTTTGTTTTGTTTTTTTGAGACAGGGTCTTGCTTTGTAGTCCAGGCTGGTTCTGAGCTCACTATGTAGCCCAGGCAAGCCTCGAACTCAGCAATCCTCCTGTCTCGGCCTCCCGAGTGCTGGGATTACAGGCGTGAGCCACCACGCCCAGCATGTAAATCATTCTTTGAGGCAGTAATTGCAAGTTCTCTGAACTCATGTCATATAAACATTCACACACCAAGAACTACATGAATATAGAAAGAACGCTGTGCCTAACACTTATGTACATAAATAAGGTTGAAGAGTTCAAAAATTAATTCTAGATAAAAGCAAGAAAGTTATTTTAAAATACTGCATAAGTATGAAAGTATAAAGCAAATTAAATATTTTATACTTATGATTTATGAAATCTTTGTAGATTTGAACTTGGAATTAGGGAAGTACTTTACTCTTAACTTTTTGTATTTTAATTTTCTCAATATATTTTTCAGTAATTTCCATTATTTTCTAAACAAACCACTGAATTTTACCAAATGTGAGATTCTTGGTCTTGCCAGAGTATCAACAGAAGCTTTTGACACTGTTTACTAAGCTCCATGGATTGGTGAGTCCCAGGGTTCTTTATTAAAAATTAATTAGTAAAACATTTATATAAATTGTCATGAACACCAAGAAGTTATAAATTAAAACTCTTCCAAGTAATTCTCAGGTTAAATATAAATCCAAATAATTATGAAAATACCAATTTAATCATTAAAAATAAAGCCATGGGGACATTGTATTTTTAGCCCACACAATTGCCGATTAGAAGAGATCTGTTAAGTTTATAAGGATGTGATGATATGGAAATTGTCACAACATTCTGGAGGACCATTTGGGGAGATTTTAAGCATGTTTAATCGGGTAATTCCCAACATAAACCAAAGATGCAGGCAAAGACTTCTGCGTGAGAATTTTGATCACATTTTTATATAAAAAATTCGTTAAATTATATATTTGAATTTAAAGTGAGCTGAAGAGAAACTTGCTTTCAGGAAGTGTTTAATGGCTTAAGGAAATGTTCATGATTAAATGCTAAATGAAAATGAGGTAACAAAGTTAAACATACATTATAGAGTCAAATACAAAAATAGAGAATAAGTATATGTGCTACATATATCATAGTTCACACGTGTGTGGATGCAAACTTCTATGAACATTCCTCAACATACACACACATGTACTTGTCCTATGTTGAAAACATCCAAGATATATATTTTATGTTTAAGAAGTAAAAGAATGAAAGAAAGAAATTATTTTTATTTTTATTTTCAATATGGGTGGCATATTGGATTAATTTTGTTTCTCTCTTCTTGTCGTCTGTATAACCTATTCACTAAGCCTTCACATAATTCATAAATACAGCTTTTATAATCTACTATCATGACCTTGACTTCTGCAGATTCTACTGTGCATTTTTCTCTTGGCTTCTGCTGTTTTTCCCAATTTCAAGAATTTATCTTCTTGCTCTGCACTGTATATCTGTGTTCACAGCTGTGCTTTCTCTTTGGTGTGAGGGCCTCCTAGGCAGGAAATGGAGAGCTCAAGGTCAATCAATGGAGTGGCCACAGGCTGGGCTCAGTTTTATGGGCCTCCCGCCTTTATGAGTTTTGCTGACGTGTTTAAACTCTTGGCCCAGCTGCTGTCCCCACTGGGTCTCTTGCACCTGCACTCTCTCCTTCATCAGGACCCAAGGCCGCTCTCTCTATACCTCATTATCTGCCTCCCGCCTTCTCTAACAGAGCTATGAGTCTGCTTTCCTCACACACTGAGGAATTTTTATCTCAGTGTCATATATAAAGGAAGGAATATCACTTTAAAGCAAAGGACATTAAGAGTTTATCTTTTGGCTGGGCATGGTGGCTCACGCCTGTAATCCCAGCACTTGGGAGGCAGAGACAGGAGGATTGCTGAGTTCAAAGCTTGCCTGGGCTACATAGTGAGCTCAGGGCCAGCCTGAACTACAAAGCAAGACCCTGTCTCTAAAAGGAAAAAAAAAAGAGTTTATCTTTTGGAAAATAACAGGATCCTTTCTCCATCATTTTATTTCAGGCTCTCTGTTTAATCCTCACTACGGAGGTTATAAAGAGCTAGAGTCAGCAAAGGCTGAAACACTTCCTAAAATATTTTGATGTCTTTATGGTTATTAAAGTAATTGGTGTATGAAATTTATTAATTATACTAATTCTAAAAAATAAAAAAACCTCTGGTGCCCTTTGTTCCAAAGACAATTGCAATTGCTATGTTCTGTACTGTTTCAGATTTCTTATGTGTATAATAAATGTACATATGTGTTTGTGTATCTGTGTATAAGATTTGTTTTACTTAACAGTGTAGCTTTAGTCACTTGCATGGGTGGTTCAGTGGTAGAATTCTCGCCTGTCACTTAAGAGTGTAGCTTTACATGCTGTCATTCCATTTTCTGTGGCCGTAAGAACATACTTACGACTGAATGATTTATAAAGAATAGAGGTTTATTCAGCTGATATTTCTGGAGTTTGAGTATGTGGTGACACCTTCATGCTGTGTCATAGCATGGCTGAGACCATCACATGGTGAGACAGAGCATCATGTTTGTGCTTGGAAAACGATGCTCTGTGCTATTGTACTCTAATCCTATATCCAGCTCCAGTCTTGTGCATAATTCTCTTCTTAGGGATGAGGACCTAAGGGCTCTAAGCATCTTCCCCATGACCAGCATTTACACGGGAATAACATCACCTTCTAATCTTGGCAATCTCTCATTTTTATATGCTATGAACAATTAACCACATGGAAGTTTAACACTCCAATACTCTCCAGTAAGAATTGAAGACACTTAATAGTTGAGGCAAACGTTTATGCAGTACATTGGAACAAGCAGAAACAAATAGACAAAAAAATCAAAATAAAACACACAGTAGAGATTATGAACCTCATTTCCCTCCCTAGTTATATCTATCACTGGGTGTTTTATCATTTCCTTCATTATAGTATCGTATTCATTTTTTTCTATACCTTGGGTTAGCATCTTGACTGATTCTTTGTCCTGTGAGATAAGTCCATTTTTTGTTATTGTTGAGAAGACTATTCCCTTAGCAGTCCTTCATTAATAAAATTGTAATATTGGGCTGAAGATTTAGATCAGTGGTTCCGGCGCCTGCCTCGCAAGCGCAAGGTCCTGAGTTTGATCCTGGTAACCACATACAATGCTGGGCATGGAGACTCACACTCACCAGCAATCAATACCACATACCACAGTGCCAGGCATGGTGGCCACGCTTCTAATCCCAGCACTCGGGAGGCAGAGGCAGGAGGATTGCTGAGTTTGAGGCTTGCCTGGGCTACATAGTGAGCTCAGGGCCAGCCTGAACTACAAGGAGAGACCCTTCAAAAAAATAAAATAGTAATATTATTTAGTCAATCTTTTCCTGTAACTTTAGCAGTAGAAATGCTCTGGGTATTTGACTTATCCCCTTTCTTTCTCTATCCTTGAAGGTCATGTTCAGTTATTCTACAAGATACAGTGTACGTCAGTTCAGTAGAATTCACAAAATATCAAGTGTCTTTTTGGAATTATTCCTACTTCAAGTTCTTAAATTCCTGTAACAAAGGAAATACTACAGTGATAAAGATTATATGTGAAAAAATCTATAGTAAATAAAGTACTCAATGATGAGAGACTAGAAACTTTTCCTCTAAGATCAGAAACAAGGTAAGAAGAGCTTTACTCCTGTAATCCCAGCATCCTGGGAGGCTGAGGTTTGAACATCACATGTTCAAGCAAAGCCTGGGCAACTTAGTGACTTAATAAGGCCTTGTCTCGGAGGTAAAAAATATAGAGGCCTTCAAATAAGAAAACAACAATGCCGGGTGTGGTGGCTCACGCCTGTAATCCCAGCACTCGGGAGGCAGAGTCAGGAGGATTCCTGAGTTCGCGGTGGCTTTCCTGGGCACCATAGTGAGCTCAGGGCCAGCCTGAACTACAAAGCGAGACCCTGTCTCAAAAAAAAAAAAAAAAAAAAAAGAAAACAACAAAAAGAAAAAAGAAAACAAAGTGTGGATGCCCACTCTCACTATTTCTATTTATCATACTGTGAGAAGAGCTAGCCAGGGGACTGGACAAAAGAAACAAAAAGTACAAACTGAAAAGAAAAATGTCTTATCTGTTGCCAGATCACATATTATATGTAGAAATACCTACAAATTGCACACTCACACACCAATGTACACACACACACACGCACACACACACACTCACACACACTGTAGGATTCTTGGAACCTACTTGGAAGATAGTCAAATTTATAGAAACCAAAAGTTGAACTGTGGTTGTCAGAAATTGACAGGAACCAGGAAAGAACAGTTAGTTATTGTGTTCATAGAGCTTCAGTTTGGAAGATGAAAAGTTTTGGCGAGAGACGGTGGTGATGGTTGTACAATAATATGATTGTACCGAGCGCTACTAGATGGTCCGTTTCAAAAATAGTTGGTTGCTAAATTCTGTACTAAGTGTATTCTGGCACTATGTGAAAAACAAAATTATTATAACAGTAGAAACCAGAATCTTAGATACAACAAACTGTCAATTGCTACTAAAATATACTCACAGCAAGTGATCAACTCATTTATATTCTTAAGTAAACCATATGTGTCAGTTCATCTTAATGACAAATTTGATGGGATCACAAGACTCCTGCACTGTCTCAGGGCCGTGGCAATGCTCACAGTCGAGCGGCCCACTGGTGTTCATGTGCCTCTAGAAAGAGGACGTGCCTCCTGGGTGTCCCTTGACGATGCATCTGCTGGCTTTCTTCCCTCTGTTCCGCTCTCCAGCCCCGTGAAGACAGCGGTCTTGCTCCAGCAAGTTCTTCCCCCGTGATGATCCTGCCTTGGAGGCAGCCAGCTCTAGACTGAACCACTCGGAAGGTGTGCCAAAATGAACCTCTTCTTTCAACTGTGTGTGCCAGGAATTTTTTTTTTTTCCAGAAGCAGGAAAGCTACCTGATATGCTGTGCAACACTGGTAACTGCAGGCACAGTGCTGTGCAGTGTATCTCCGGGATTTACTGATCTTGTGAAAGAGAAACTTTATGCCCACTAAACATTAGCTCCTTTGATCTTCAGCCAAACCTTTGGAAACTTCTATCCCTTTTATGAGTGAGACATGAGGGAGGGAGAGAGGGAGAGAGAATGTATAAAACCTATATATAAAAGCAGGTTTCATTTGTACTACTAAAAGACATATGATTTTATTTTTCTTTTCACAAATAAATAACATTTCCTTACTTTTGTAGGCAGCAATGAAACAGGCCACACAGAATAGGGAGAGACTTTATTTCTCCCTTCTGTCTAGACGGGCACTAGAGTAATAACTTAGGCTCTTAACTAAGGCTCTGCGTACCTGATATTCTGTGCGAAAGCTGCCCCTCATGATCCTTCCCCTTCACACCAGGTGCTGCGTTCCACTCGGGTCTGGAGCAAGCCGTACCTGCTCCCACATGCCAAGCACAGTTCTGTGAAAGCCACCCTGGCTTAGAGTCTCACTTTGCCTCCATTGCCCAAGTGGGAAAGTAGGAACTCTGAGTACATGCTTGGTCTATACCAGAGCTTTCGCCTCCTCCTTGGTGCAGCTTAACGACAATTATTTCTCTCTGGACTTTGCCTAATATCAGCCACATCTATAGCAGAAGCACAGGATATAGCACAACAAAAGCTTTCCTTTCTTGTCTGTACAACTCCAAAAATTGCAACCAGCAGAATTGGCATCATATCCAGCAAAATTCACAATCTTTTTTTTTTTTTTTTTGAGACAGGGTTTTGCTTTGTAGTTCAGGCTGGCCCTCAGCTCACTATGTAGTCCATGCAAACCTTGAACTCAGTAATCCTCCTGCCTCTGCCTCCCGAGTGCTGGGATTACGGGCATGAGCCACCACGCCCGGTTTAAAATTCACAATTTTAAGACCTGGTTTTATGTTTACTGGCTTTGCTAGCTGTTAGGTCTAAGACCTGGGAAAACATCTTACTCCAGTTTCTAATAATGTCTGGACCTGAAAAGTGTCTAACAGATCTTAGTTGTTATTATGGTAGCTCTATAGGTAATAAAGCTAATTTGGGTTTGTATTTCACTTATCAACCATCTTTTCCCCCCTGATATTCTATCAGGTGGGCTGCCTGGAGGCCTGGGATTCATCACACCTGACCCGCAATCTGGCCAGCTGTGCAGTTCTACCTCCTAACGCAGCTGCTCTTATTTTGTGCAGTTGTAAAACATTTCTTGACAAATGACAATAATGAGTTCTAAGCTGCTCTTTGGATACATTAGCATTTTCTGTTTTGTTTTTTAGTTTGCTCATTTGTCAAAATAGCTTGTTCCCAAATCACTCTCTTATTTTATGCACAGCACAACATGGAAATTAAATTTTATTAAGTCAGTGTTTCCCTTTGGTTATTTGAAATAATGGATGTGTCTGAGCCACACCCTAGGAAATTTTGATTCAGTGGTACAGGGTGGAGGTCGCAAGTACATAACTTGAAAATAGCCCAGAAGTGGTCATGATGTGTACTCTAATGAACAAGAGCTGCAGTAAATCAGTATAGAGGAGGCTATTTTGAAGCTCAGCAGGCTTCTTTGTATAACTTTTGATTTTGGAACATTCGCACACAGTTTCATAGAGATGAGAATAGAATTTTAATTGAGGTTATATTTCCATGGGAACAAGAAACTCGGTGCTTCTTTATGTTTGCAGATATCTGTACCAAGGTATCCTATTGTTCACTGCAAACCACTGCAGTGCAGTGAACACTGATGAAATTAATTTGCTGCTTCTCATTGTCTAAAACAGAATACAACTTGGACATTTCAATGGCAGTGAACGTAGTTTTTCATCTCCATGGATTATCTTCAAGGACAAAGCATGTTAAGGCTACCTCTCTGTTTTTATAAATAAAGAACGGAAAGGGCTGCTGAGTAATGACTTTGTCTGAGGTTACACGGCTGGGTGAATTACTTCTTTATACTATGTTTAATTAGCTTCTTTTTTTTTCTGGGCAAAGAAAGGAATACATTTTACCAAGGAAGCAAAAAGAAAAAAATGAACTGTGAAAGTACAATAGAACTGTCTTCAAACTTCAAAGAACCCAGGATACTACTATAATCCATAGTTCATGATACTTTTCTGATTCCTTTGCTTTGTACAAATTCTCTAATTAAAACCTATTGGCAACTTGTGAGATGTAAGGCAGAAAACCACTCCTGCTGTGTTTCCCTCAGCCCTTCAGAGGAACATCTCACCAATCACTGTTCAACTACAACAGAGGAGGGACAGAAACTCGAACTTTTTAATTTCTAATCAATATAGGAAACCTATAAAATATGTGTAGAGGAGTAAATGGAATATTTGATTTTATTATCTTTACTTTTATATAATTTTTCATAGATATTCACACAAAATGCCAATAGAGTGAATTGTGAACAAAATAAAAATGTTAATATCTTACTTTTCTTCCTTTTATCATTTAATATAATTTGCAGTACATTCAAGAAGAAATCATAAAAGTAGTAGGTTTAGGCATAAAGAAACCTAACAGGTATCTCTGACACTACCAGGAGCTTAGCAATGGGAAAATTGTCTTTGAAGTTCCTTCTTTGTTCTACATTTAGTATTATCTTTCTCTTTCAGAAATAACAAATATATAATGAACCAAAATGTACCATAAAATGAGCACACAAGATTAAATCAAAGATATTGCTTGACTATAGCGGACATTTCTTAAGTCCGTGCAAATTGCCTGATTGATTTAGAGCGGAAAAATCTTCTTTTCTGAGATCAGAAGATGCATTAAAGAAGGCCAGAGAGGTAAGGACTAGAGAAGTTAAACAGTAGCCCAATATCAGAAGAATGATTTAAAGACAATGGCACAGCAAAAGCCCAGATTTCCCACTGGTCAATTTCTTTATGATGAGAAGTGGTCTACAGTCTTGTCACCATAGAGTACAAAATACTAGGGCACTTAAGTGCTTACTAGGAAAGTTGTCTAAGGATATCCTCTCTGAAGCCTTGGGCTATGGATATGTCCTAGTTACTATGAAGAAAAGAAAGCACAGCCATTTATTTTTATGCTTAATTTAAGATCTCAAACCAGAAAACAGGTAGTAGGAGTGTCCTTAATCAAATAAAGCCTTAATTTTGTTTTCAAATATGACTGATTTTCTGCGTCTCACATGGGAAGCTATGATCCAGAAGGTGAAAGGGGTCAACAAGGGTGAGACGTTTTAGGGTGTAACACAGAGACTTCGGAATCAGGTTATTCACTGCCCATCTAGCCCAGAGTAACTTTTCTTGACTTGGAGCTTATTGAAGTTGCATGCTTACAGATTTCATCTCACACATCCGATTACCACAGAATGATTTATGAGAGAGAACGTGCAAGACAGATATAGCTGACATGACGCAACATCCTGTCAATCATGTTGTCAATCATACTTTGGGAGGCCCAATGGGAGGTGCCCTAGACCCAAACTGTTCCCAAAATTTACACGCTTAGAGCCAGTACATTCGGTGCTTGTGGCATTGCTCCTTTCGGCCTGGCTGAGCCCACTTCTTCTGAGCATATCATCTTCTAATTTAATGTCAAAGTTGTTGCTTTTTCCTTACTGTTGCATGCTGCACCCAATTCTTTGTTTATCATACATAAGAACATAAAAATCCATCTGGGACCCCAGCCACAAGCATAGTGCTTAGTGTCATTTTGGCTTTACTGATTACCTACAACTGGCTGTGCACTGTGCCGTGCACTCTATCTTATGCAGTAGGAAAGTCTGGCGAACGCTGTCTCAATTTAAATGTAACAAACATGGAAATGTTACATGCTTTGCTCAAAGTCACCAGACCAAACATGGCACACATGGGATTTGAATCTGGGTCTTTGTTCACTAATCATTTTCCTTTCTGAAAACAGAAGTCAAATATTGCTAAATACTATTTTGTGTGTGATGTCTTTGTCTTGATTTTCAGATATTTTTGAAACTAATTTTTCTCACAAGTACAGCTGACAGACTAGTTATTTCACAATGCTGATGTTCATACCTTGACCGGAAAGAAGAAAATCAGCTGAGTATAAAGAGGTCCCCTCTTTCTCTTTTTCTTTCTACCCCAAATACTTTACCTGTTATATTTCACCTCTACCTCTGTGGGGTGTCCTTCATCAATCTTCTGTCATCCACAACTGAACAATTGGTGAATGACAAGAATACAGAAATCAAGCCGGGCGTGGTGGCTCACACCTGTCATCCCAGCACTCGGGAGGCAGAGACAGGAGGATTGCTGAGTTCCAGGCTTGCCTGGGCTACATAGTGAGCTCAGGGCCAGCCTGAACTACAAAGTGAGACCCTGTCTCAAAAAAAAAAAAATACAGAAATCAAGACACAGACGTAAGTGGGAATTATCCTGTGGAAACAACAGTGTATGACAAAAACTATAAAAGAATTCATTTTCCTTTTCTTATCTGTAACATTGCCTGATGCTCAAATCAGTTTTTATGTTTTCATACCACTGCAATGTAAAATAAAACTTCTTAAAGGTCGATATTAGATCTTAGAAGTCTTGCTATTTATTTCACAACTTCTTGTATGTATAGTTCCTGCCACTTTAAGAAGATAAGCAAATTTTGGATATTAAGTCATCTGTAAATGAGAGTTTTCTATATACTGTGCATGAATTAAATTCTCACAGTAGAATTTTGGCCAAATAATTTTAAAAGACACCAAGAGTAAATTATATTAGACTAAAAGAGGGTAAACCATGAAGTTACAGCAAATAATCTGGAGAAAACCTACATTCCTTTCAGCTAAATCTGCATTAAAAAACATTCTTACAATCATACCAAACCAAAAACAAATTTCAAAAAAGGAGAGAAGTATGTGTTGATGTGATAAAACCTGAAACTTGGAGCTGAACCATATTCATCCAAATGTACTAACCATACTGAAATAGCCCGACAAACTATCTTAAGGATTTGGTTTTAAACTGAGGCCCAAAAAAAAAAAAAAATGTTGTTACACAGCATTATCAAGTGTAATGATTGCAAAGTGGAAGTAAGCCTGAAAAATCTATTCCTTTTCTCATATGAAGCTTTGACACCTGGAAAGTAAGGCAGAAAGGAAGACAGCAGTGAAAAGCACAAGTAAAATTTTTATTTTTTTTATCTTTTATCCAGTAAAGATCTCAGAATCTCAATACTAAATCATGAATTCTTTAGCCCTTTGTCCCTTTCACCACAATTGGAGGGCATTTTGTGTGGGTGCATATGGCATTTTTCTCTCTGTGCAATAACAATAACATATGGTTCAGATACATCCTCTAGAGGTGAAATTATTTAAATTAACTCAGCATTT
>PVIC010032986.1:0-20390 GCA_004025085.1 Thryonomys swinderianus
GTGATTTCCTGCCTCAGCCTCCTAAATTCTAGGACTACAGATGTAACCAGACACCATGCCTGGCTACATGGCCCATTTTTTAAAAACAACAACCAAAATGCTACCTTAGCAAATCAAATTGACACTTTATAGGTTTCTCTCACTTGAAGGTGAAACTCTTTCACCAACATTTTCTCAACAAATTTTGGACATATTTCTGATTTAATAACAGAATTCACTGTCAGTAACCAGGGCACATACACAGAAGTATGTTTTATAGTCCTCACTTGGCAGGGTACTATGGATGATATCTGGATGTACATCCAGAGGTCAGGCTGGTGGCAGGTGATTGGATTAAGGGGCAGGAGAGAGAGTGATGGAGGCATGGCCAGGAAATGTTCAGATCCTTACCCCAGCCTCTCCCTTCTTTCTGCTTCCTAGCCTCCATGCTGCCAGCAGCTCTCCTCCACCCAGACCCTTCCTTTTACCTTACCTTCTTGCCAGCTAACTATAGGCTAAAACTGGGAGACAAAATAAACTTTTCCTTAAGCTGTGGGAGTTGGGTATTGTGTCCCAGGGATGAGAAAGGGGATAGTTTTTAAAATGTACAAGTAACACAGCAATTTGGGTAGCACATGCAAGCAAAGGGACAACACCATGATCATGGGTCTGGTCCAAGCAGGTGGCACTGACAGGCCGTGGGCTTCTCTTCCTCCAAAGTAGAGTTCAGGTTGCTGTGAAGTCCCTGCCTCGGCCTTCCTGTCCCTTACTCCTCACGAGGACTGGGTACTGTTCCTGGTTGCTGCCCAGCCTGGCCCTTCTGCAGCTCCCCCATCAATGGCTGCTCTCTCTGCTATACCTGCACCACCCACAGAGGCCACACAGCTGGTAGAATCACTCAGAATCTGCATCAGACCTAAGCACAGCCAACTGGATCCCCTTTTGTGACCTAACATCTCCCTCCTGTTGATTTAGGTGACAGCTGCTGTCCTGTTCAGTGACGGGATGAAGAGACAGCAGTACTCCTCAGTACAGGTACTGTTTCTTATCTCTCAGTTCACAGTTGGTGGAATGCAAGGATGTGATCCATAGGACAGCACAGGCCCCAGTACGAGGACAAGGACTCATCACTTCCATCCTGGCCCCTCTGTCCGTCAGTGTGAGCTAGACCCCTGTCATCTCTGCTGGGCTCAGTCCCTTCCTGTGAGGTTCTGCATCTAAGAAGGAAGCTTTTTTGCAAAGTCCTTCAAAGCAAATGCCCATCTTATCAGCTTATCTGGATGATAAACACACAAAGTGACCCTCCTAGAGCCACCAGGGAATGTTGCAACCCAGTCGTCCTATCAGCAAGGCCAGGCTCTTCCTGCCCTGCAGTGCCCGCCTGAGTCTTCCCAGACAGTGCTGAGACCAGGCCACGAGCTCTTCACAGTGAGGCTTTCCAGGCCCACAACGAAAGAATGCCAGTGGGAGAGCGACCCAGCATTCTTGGGTGTGGTCAGATAGCCCTGGGTTCCAGGGTCCTTGTCAGCCTCTGAAGTGCCACTCTGAGATGGACCATACTTGGCTCAGGGCCTCAGGCCTGGATGCTTCAAGTATACCCTGCAGTGATTTGGGCAAAATTCCAGCAGCACAGAGCTCAGTATCTGTCACTGTCCTCCAGGTGCCTATGGACGGTGCTGGACTCCCCTTCTCCACAGGTCCCTCAGCTGCAAAGCAGATGGTGACTGTGCCGTGATGGGTGGACAGGGAAGCCCAGAATCCATCAGCACTGCTCCTCTCACCTTGGTGACAACCTGGCCCTACAAGGGTGGTCATGTGGGAGGTAATGGGGTGTCCCCCAAAGATACCTAGAGTTGGAGTCCCCCTTCCTTGATTATGTGGACATATGTCTCCCTAGTGGCTGGCACCATGAAGCCATCCTTGACCAAGACAACAGAATGAAGCAGGAGCTGCCAGGCAGCTGCCATCCAGGCCCCAGTCCCATAAGAAGAAGGGGATGGTGCCCTACCATGGGCACTGTAAGTCAGAAACTCACGCTTTAGAGTAGTTTAGGACGAAGTCCACGCCTTTCTCGCTGTCGAACTGGATGTCGCGGGGTAAATCTTTGTGGCATTTGGCATCTATACTTAAGGGGAAGCCCGGGTTCCACTCCATCCACCTAGTGGGCAGAGGAGAAGCAATTGGTTACAACTGGGCTGTGCATTGGTTCAGAAGCTGAAAATGTGCTGTCACTCGTGGGCCCACGATATGGTCAATGTGTCACAGGTTGAGCCTGCACCAGCGAGGCCCTGTGAGGGAAACAGTGTCACCTGTGTAGGAGGGAGAGGAGCAGGACGCCTTGGAGACCTCCTTCACTGCAACCAACGTGGGGAGCCCTGTCCTCCCCCCCAGAGCCCACTGTGCCTACCCAAAGGTCAGGAGTGTGAGATCTGCCCAGCCACCCAGCCATTTCCTGTCTCCCCAGCTTCCAGGAGTGAGCAGCATGTTCTGCTGTGCTCACCTTGCCTCCTATTTCACCACAGCCCATATTAGTGGGTCTCCCCAAACATGGACTGATCATAGCTGCCAACAGGGGTCAAAACAAACCTTCCCTCTTTTAAAGTGGATTATCTCGGATACTTTGTCACAGTGACTGCTGATATATTTTGGTCTTTAAAGAGTTCCCTGTTCTGGACATTCCACCTAAAAGAATCATATAAGAGATGATGTTTTATGACTAGGCTCTTTCTCTTAGCACATATTCAAGGTTTATCCATACTGTAGCACTTGCCAGGGCTTGGCTCCTTTTAGAGCAGACACATCACAGTTTGTCTGTCTACTTGTGAATTCAGGGACATTTGTGCTGAGTGCACCTTTGGGCTCACATGTTCAACACTGCTATTATTGTTCCTGAGCAAGCTTTATTTTTGTTTGTTTATGTCTAGGAGTGGGACTTCCGGGTCACGTGTTAATTCTAATAATTCCAGGAGCTACCAGACAGTTACAAGGCACCCCTTACATTCCTGCCAGCACATCCTGATGAGGGCTTGTTATTTTATGATTTTGGGGTCTCACTGAGGTGTGGGTCAGCATTGTATATTTTCCTGGAGAAATGCCTGTTCAGATACTTGCCTATTTTTTTTTTTTTTTTGCTTTTTGGAGACAGGGTCTTGCTTTGTAGTTCAGGCTGGCCCTGAGCTCACTATGGTGCCCAGGCAGGCCGCCGCGAACTCAGCAATCCTCCTGTCTCTGCCTCCCGAGTGCTGGGATTACAGGCGTGAGCCACCACGCCCAGCATTATATGTGGGAACCGGGGATCGAACTCAGGTCCTTACGCTTGCGAGGCAGGCGCCGGAACCACTGAGCTAACCCTCCGGCCCGATACTTGCCTATTTTAAATGGGCTATTTACCTTTTATTGAGCTGTAAGAGCTCTTCATGCGTTTTGGATACAAGTCTCTTGTCACATATGTGGTCTGCAAGGGACCTCTCCTGGCTTATGATAATCTTTTCACTTTGTTAAGGGGACCCTTGGAAATGTAAGTCTTACAATTTGGTGATGTCAATTTACCCATTTTTTCTTTTGTTACTAACGCTTTTGTTGTTATATCTAAAGGTCTTTTGCCAACTCCAGGTCACACAGATTACTCCTATGTTTTCATCAAAGAGTTCCATAGCTCTTACATTTAGGGTTCGACTCATTTTGAGTTAATTAATTAATCTATCTATCTATTTATTTATTTATTTTTTGAGACAGGGTCTTGCTTTGTAGTTCAGGCTGGCCCTGAGCTCACTATGTAGCCCAGGCAAGCCTTGAACTCAGCAATCCTCCTGTCTCTGCCTCCCGAGTGCTGGGATTACAAGCGTGAGCCATCAGGCCTGGCACTGTAGTACGTAGTATTGATTGCTGGTGGGCCTGAGTCACCATGCCCAGCACTGTATGTGGTTACCAGGGATCAAACTCAGGACTTTGCACTTGCGAGGCAGGCACTGGAACCACTGAGCTAAATCTCTAGCCCTAATTTATGTATTTGATGTTAGGCAAGGCCCAACTTCATTGTTCTTCATGTTGTCTATCAAGTCTTCCCAGCACTGTTTTTTGAAAGGACTATTTTTTTTCATTGGATTATCTTGCTCCTTCTGTCAAAAATTAATTGATCATATACATATAAGGTCTATTTCTAGATCTTCAATTCTGTTTCATTGATCTGCTCTGTGGCTTGGATCTAGAATGTTCTCCTAAAGCTTTGTCCTCAGAGCTGGGGCTTTTGGAAGGTGATTTGACCTCAGGGGCATTGTGCTCACCAGTGGACTAACCTGGTCAGAAGATGGGGTCACAGGGGTGTGATCTAGAAAGGTGCATCTCTCTCTCCCCAGCTCCTCCTTCTCTTTGCTTCCTGACCCTCATGATGGGAGCAGCTCTTCCCTGCAGCAGGCCCTTCCACTGTGCTGCTTTGCTGCAGTTTGCTGATCATGGACTAAAGCTGTCAGCCCAAACAAAGTAGGAGCTAGGGAGTTGTGTACTGTGTTTGAGCCACGAGACTGTGACTTAAACAATCTGTGTATCCATCTTTATGGCACTACTACATTTTCTGAATACCATAGATGTGTTGTAATTTTGATATTGGGAAATTCAAATGCTCTAATTTTATTTTCATTTGTTTTTGGGATTGCTTTGATTATTTTGGTCTTCAGTATGAATTTTAGGGACAGTTTGTCAATTTCTGCAAAAATTCAGCTGGGATTTTAATGAGGAGAGTACTGAATTTGTACATCATTTGGGGATGATTGCCATTTTAAGAAAATTAAGTTCTGTGATCCATGAAAGTGAGATATTTTTTAACTTACTTCAGTCTTTAATTATTTTCAGTGTTTCCCTGTATGAGTCTTAGATTACTTTTGTTAAATTCATCCATAAATATCCTACTTTCTTTCTTTTTTTGGGGGGGCAGGTTCTCGCTTTGTAGTTCAGGCTGGCCCTGAGCTCACTATATAACCCAGGCAAGCCTGGAACTCAGCAATCCTCCTGCCTCTGCCTCCCGAGTGCTGGGACTACAGGCATGAGCCACCACTCCCCGCACTGTGGTATGTGGTATTGATGTTTGGTGGGCGTGAGTCACCATGCCCAGCATTGTATGTGGTTACCGGGATCAAACTCAGGGCTTTGTGCTTGTGAGGCAGGTGCTGGAACCACTGAGCTAAATCTCCAGCCCTCCTATTTCCTTTCTTGTCATAATGAATTATTTTTATTTTCAGATTGTTGATTGCTACTGCTCAGAAGATATATGGCATTGATTTTTAAATTTATCGATCTTGTGTCTTGCAACCTTGTTATTATTTTATTAATTCTAACAGCTTTCTTGCTTAGGCAAAAATTATATAGAATTTTCTCTATGAAAAACTGTGTTGTCTGTGAATAGTGATTGTTTTGCTACTTATAATCCAATATTCTTCCTTTAAGTTTTCCTCCCAAATTTATCTTTGTAGATGCTCCAGTGTGAGGTTAGATACAAGTGGCAAAAAGGTTATCCTTGTCCTGTTCTGATCTTAGGGGGAGCATTCAGTCTCCCCTTATTACATATGATGGTAGCTGTGAGCTTTCTGTATTGTCCTTTACAGGCACAGAAAGTTCTCTATGATTCTTACTTTTTGAGTGTTCTTCTCATGAAATGGTATTGGATTTCTAAAATGCTTTTAAAAAATACCTATTGATGGGCCAGAGACTTAGTTCAGTGGTTCTGGCACCTGCCTGGCAAGGGCAAGGTCCCTGATAACCTATCCCAGATAACCACATACAACAATACTGGGCGTGGTGACTCAGGTCCACTATCAGTCAGTACCGCATACCACAGTGCCAGGTGTGGTGACTCATACCTCTAATCCCAGCACTCGGGAGGCAGAGGCAGGAGGAATGCTGTGAGTTTGAGGCTTTCCTGGGCTACATAGTAAGCTCAGGGCCAGTCTGAACTACAAAGCAAGACTCTGTCTCAAAAAAAAAAAAAAAAAAAAACCAACAAAAATACACCTATTGAAATGATTACATGATTTTTTTGTTTTTTTTATTCATATGACTTATTAGATTAATCAATTTTTATATGTTAAAGCACCTTTTGTACTGGGGATAAATTTTGCTTGGTTGTATTATGTTGAAAATGTCAGCACTATGTACCTGATAGGATACTGGTTTATTGTTTTATTTCCTTATGAAGCCTTTGCATGGTTTTTTGGAAGTTTATGCAAATTATTATTAATTCCTTAACCATTTGCTGGAACTTACCAGGGGAAGTGTCTAGGCCCCCGAGTAGGTTAAGTTATTAAATCCATCTCTGCTTGTGAATGATGCATTCAAACTATCTGGTTCTTCTTAGGCAAGTTTGGTTCTTTAGGTCTGCCCATCTCAATTCATCCATGTCTAATTTGTTGGCATATAATTGTATGCCAATCAATTTTTTATTGATTTTAATTTCTGTAAGGTTAGTATTACTTTTTCTTCTCATTTCTAGTTTAGTAATTTGATTATTTTCCCCCCCTTGGTCAGTTTGCTGAAGACATGCCAGCTTTGCTGTAGCTCATGTGTCATGTCAGCAAGTGAATTCAGAAGACACAGAGCAAAGGCAATCCCTGGACCAGAGTGGGCAGCACACAGGAAAGGCAGCTCTTGTGCCCCCCCCTCAAGGGGCTGATCCCAAGTGTCTTCCACACTAATCCCCTTCTGCCACCTCAGCCTGAACCAGCAGCTAAGGTGCCACCTGGGACTGCAGGGTGCTGGGACCTCCCGGCAGAGGGTGGCAGCTCTGGTCCCTCACACTCACCGGTACTGCTTCTGCCGTGTCTCCAGCTCCTTGCGCCGGTGCTGCTTGAGAATGTGGATCTGGTCGTCTCGGGCCAGCTTGGCTGCAAAAGAACACGTATGAGGCACGTGAAGAAAACAGTGGTGAGATCCTGTGATTGGCCATGAGGACACTTCCCATGCCTGGTCCCATTTATGCAACTGAACCAACACACCTTCATAGGCTAAGATGAGGAAATAGGCTGGAGGAGGAGAGGTACATAGCTTTGCCCTTGAGCAACATCACACAATTAGTGAGTTTGCAACACAAAATCCTAATGCCTTGTTCGTAGCCATCCTCTTTACAAAAGGCAAATCCACTTGTTCTTCCTTCTAACCCCTCAGCACAAGCCTGGTGCCCTCACACCCATGAGCAAGCCCAGGT
This sequence comes from Thryonomys swinderianus, assembly GCA_004025085.1. Taxonomy (NCBI): domain Eukaryota; kingdom Metazoa; phylum Chordata; class Mammalia; order Rodentia; family Thryonomyidae; genus Thryonomys; species Thryonomys swinderianus. The sequence goes on from PVIC010032986.1 coordinate 7,172, forward strand.
CCCAATGCTGGAGCTGGGTTGGGTTCTGACTGACTTTCCAGGGGTGGACAAGTCCTGGCCTCTGTGGGAGGAGCAGTAGGATCCTTTGCCGCTACTCACTGCTTCCCCTTGCTCCTGTTCCTGCAGGAACCCTGGGCTTAGGGCAGAGCTGCCTGCTCTCTGCAGGAGACAGCCTCCCTGGGTCTGTCTTGCATGCTTTTTTTTAAATTGAATTCTTTATTGGTACAATTTATATACATCTCAAAATCACATATAGCATTGGGGAATTTGTACCAGTATATGACACAAGTTAATTCTCATTTTTACCCATATCCCTACCCACCCACACCTCCTCCCCCCCCGTTATACATGCTCTTTTATTTTCTTTTGTATCATATTTATTCCTTCCCCTCATCACATTCCCACACCAAGTTTCCTATAGAAATATTCCACTCTATAAAAGCTGTCCTACTTTCTAGAGCTCATTTGAATCTACAGGTATTCATGCCAAAGAGAAGATCCGTAAATTGTCTATCTGTGATCTATTGATTTCACTTATTAGTATATCCTCCAGGTGTCTCCATTTGCACCTAAATGGATCGATCTTGTCATTCTTTATGGTACAGTAATACTCCATTTTATAAAAAAACCCCACATCTTCTTTATCAACTCTCCAGTTGATGGACATTTGGGTTGTTTCCAAGATTGAGCTATCACGAACTGAGCTGCTATGAACAAGGGTGTACATCCTGTCTTTCCAATGTGAGTTTTTAAATTCTTTTGGGTATATTCCTAGCAGGGGGACAGCAGGGTCAAATGGGACCCCTAGTCCAGGCTAGGTAAAACTCTTGGAGACATTGGCTTAGGCAGAGACTTTATGAATAAAACCTCTATAGCACAAGAACTAGCAGAAAGAATCAACAAATGGGATCTCATTCTACCGAAAAGCTTCTGCACAGCCAAAGAAGTCGCTGGCACTGCTAGAAGACAACCAACAACATGGAAAAAAATCTTTACTAGCTGTGTATCAGACAAAGGGCTATTATCAACAATATATAAAGAACTCAAACAGATCAGCCTCCCCAAGTTTAAAGACCCAATTCAATAATGAGCATCTGAAATGAACAACACTTCGCAGAGGCAGAAGTCAAAGCAGCCAAGAAACATATGAAGAAATGTTCAACATCACTGGTCATTCGAGAGATGCAAATGAAAATAACACTGAGATTTCATCTCACTCCACAAAGAATGGCCACGATCACAAAATCAACCAACAATAAATGCTGGCATGGCTGTGGGGAGAAAGGAACCCTTCTCCACTGTTGGTGGGATTGCAGACTTGTGCAACCATTGTGGAGATCTGTGTGGAGATCTCTCAGAATTTTGTTTTTTGTTTTTTTGAGACAGGGTCTCGCTCTGTAGTTCAGACTAGCTCTGAGCTCACTATGTAGCCCAGGCAAGCCTCGAACTCAGCAATCCTCCTGTCTCTGCCTCCCAAGTGCTGGGATTACAGGCATGAGCCACCACAGCTGGCGTGCCTTGCATGCTTTTAAACCACTGCAGGGCAGCCTGCCTCTCTTAGGCTGGGCAGAAACTATAGCCAACATGGACCCTGAGTGGCCTCAAACAGCAGCAGAGTTCACATCTCCCAAGTTTCTAAGTGTACTTGGTGGGTTCTGGGAAAAGTGTGTGACCCACACCTGGCCCTCAGAGGGGGCCACTGTCTCAGTCTCTGTGGGGCCTGCATGAACCCGGGAAAGAAACTTCGTTCGTAAACAGAGTGGGTCTGCCAGGCAGCAGCTTGGAAGGGCCATACCTGGGTCGGGACACAACCCAACCACTTAAAGCTAGCTGCCTGAACTTCTGCATTTATGAGATGGAGATGACAATGGCAGTGTGGGAGTCCCAGGGCCTCAGGAGAGGTGAGTCCCCTCCACAGCCCTATCCTTCACCTGGGCTCTGTAAGTGGCAAGAGTGACCATGGCACTTGTGCTATTCCCACCGCAGGGATCCACAGGTGTCCTATCCCTCGGTCTGTCCTCTTTCATTGCTGGAGTCCTGGCAGGTAGCTGAGGGCAGGCACTTGCCAAGACAGGCAGGGTGGGATCATAATCATGTGTGGGCAAAGCTAGTAATCCATGGGAAGAACCCCAATTTCCTGAAAAGCAGAGACTCATTTATGGCAAAGCCAGGACAGAAAATGAGAGGATGTGCTAGGGTCTCCAGCTCTCTCTGGCAAAGGGTTGGATTTAGGGGAAAGTAAAGAAGGGAAAGAAAAAAAATGTATAGTAAAAACAAAAATAATGGAAACAAAGCTTATGTGTATAGGGGTTGGGGTGGTATAGAGAGCAGGGGAAAGGGGAAAAAATGAGAATCAAGATATATCATGTACAAGTACAATTTTTAATGTTGAATGTGATCATAATGTATATCTAAAATGTGCCAATAAACTCAATTTAAAAATAAAAATGGTGACGAAACTGCAAAAGCTTCCTAACTGGAGCTGCATGACTCCCAGACCCACTGGAGTGGCCCAAAGGCCAGGCTAGAGAGCTCTCCAAGGCTTATGATCTGGGATCTTTAGTCTGCAAGATATGCTATGAATGCCACTAGCCTGTCTAAAAAGATGTTTTTTCAAGAAAGAACCTGCTGCTTTTATTCCAAACAGATTCCTGTAAACTCTAAAAACTCTGAATTTCAAGAGAGGGTCAAAAGAAGAAGGAGCCACCAAATTAGTTCCCAAAAAAGGAGCGATAGCTTGAAAAGCAAGGCCATTCATTTATTTTTCAGAGAACCCTGGACAACAGGCAAGAATGCTTTAGTGCAAAACCAGAGGGGTTGAAAGGCCTGAGCCCCAGTAGCATGGCAGGCAGTAGTATCACCTCTGCTCCTCAGAGTCCACCCCAAAGGGGAGCAGCTTTGGTGATAGGAAAGTGTTATAGATCCAGGTAAAAACTTAATGAGAAGTCACTTGGTGACCAAAGGGGACTGAACTCAGGACCTTATGCTTGTTCGGAAGGTGTAGCACCACTGAGCTACATCCCTGGCCCAGCCTGCAACTTCTGGATAATGATGACTTCCATCCAGTTTTCCAGAGCTTAAGGAAAATATGTTGCTGAAGCACCTTCTCCAAGGTGCTCATAGCTGGGATCTCACAGTCAGATTCAATCTTCCTTTTTTTTTTTTTTTTTTTTTTTTGAGACAGGGTCCTACTTAGTAGCTCAGACTGCCTCTGAACTCACTATTTAGCCCAACTAGACTCAAACTCATGACAGTCTTCCTACCTCTGCCTTCCATGTGCTGGGATTATAGGCTTGGGCCACCATGCCTGGCTTACAGTAAGATTCTCTCAGGAGGGGCCACCCTCAGAGCTTCCCACTACTTTCAAAGCCTTCATCCCTCAAGAACAACGAGGGTGCTCAACAGCCTCATCTGTACCACTGCCCTTGGCTTTCGCCTTATGCTGCCCTGGCTGTGGTGGCAGCAGAACCACTGACACATTGTAGGGCAGAGGGGCAGCACAAGGTTTGCAGGGGTCATTCCTGCTCTGCAGTGACTCCCAAACTTGCCAGGAAGATGAATCTGACAGAAGATACCCTGGATCCTCAAGCATTTGATTTCCCTAGAAATTTAGAAGCAGCTAAGAAGATTTATCAAGAACAGAAACTGGCGTATCCTAGTAGGTGCAAGGGACACATGGGAAACTGGCATCTGGCCCTGGCAGGTGAACTCAGGGAAGGGTTTCATAGGTTCCCACTGTTACTGGGCATGCTGTGGTCTAAGCTGTCTTTCCAAGGGACTTTTGACAAATTCAGAAAAATTGATAGCAACTTCTTCCCTAAGGAACTTCAGGGTTGCCTCACTGATTTCTGTGGTTCTCATGAGATAATGGATGGTCCATGGGAGGAGCGATTGAATGAAGATCTGGTTGGGAGCTTTGGTGTCAACCTCCTTTTGCACATTACTATAGTGAGTATCAAGAAAAAAAGTCCTGTCTGCCTAACAGGACCAAGGGGCAATGACATTTGGAGAAGAGGACTTGGACCACTCTTACACCATACCAGGCCTGGAGCAGTTCATGATACTGCAGCTGGCTTTATCTCTCAAGAAACCACTAGGGACCCACTGTTGAGACACCAGTGAACCCACATTGGGAGCCCAAATCAAGGCTGTACCCTCTGATTACAGGATCCACAGGGACAGCTCACTGGCAGGTACTTGATCATTGTCCCATGGAAGCACTGCCCCAGCCTGTCCATGGCTGCACAAAGTCCCAGCTTCTGCCGCTCGCTAGGAGAACCTGAGAAACATAGACCCCATTAGAAAGAATCCTCTTTGAAACTGATACTCCTTACTTTCTTCCTCATCAGGTTCACAAATGCCTCTACCACCTGGGCCTGGCCCTGCATATAGGGCAAGCAACCCCAGAATCCAAACAGACATTTTCCATATCTCAGCTTCCCTGTGTAAGAATAGCAGTTACTTTCACAGCCTTTAAGCAGAAAGGACAGTCAGGAGTCATTCCAAAGAGGGAGACCAGCAGCCTAACACAATACAGACTGGATTTGAACTCTGCCTATATCTCAGGTTGAACACATGTTGTAGGGTCCACTGAAACAGAAAACCAAGCCACATTGTCTTACCAGCAGTCTCCAGGACAGCAGTTCAGGCTGTCCCTGAGCTCACTATGTAGCTTAGGCAAGCTTTGAACTCAGCAATCCTCCTGTCTCTGCCTCCTGAGTGCTTGGATTACAGGTGTGAGCCACCACGCCTGGCATTGTGGTATGTGGTATTGATTGCTGGTGGGCGTGAGTCTCCACACCCAGCATTGTATGTGGTTACTGGGGATCGAACTCAGGACCTTGAGCTTGCGAGGCAGGTGCCGGAACCACTGAGCTAAATCTCTGGCCCAACACACACCTTTCTTAAGCCTTCCTGGGACACCCACACCTGCCATCTGTGTCTCCCACAGAACAACTTCACAATGGGAGAGACAGGAGCATATATTCTGCAGCCTTTCACTCCCTGGCCACCCAAGATAAAGTGAATTTGTTTCTGCCATGAGGCCTAGGATAAAAATCCTCCTGATCCCAGACATCTGGGTGAGAAACACTGAAACTTGTGTTCATAAGTCAAATCACACATCAGGAATCAAGAAGTGTGGCCTAATAGAGGGAAGACAGCAGCTAGAAAAGAACTCCCCCACCTTTGGGTAGTTTTCTTAACAAAATCAGGGGATGAGAGGTGGGTAGGGGAATGGAGAAAATGAGAATTAAATTGTATCATATACTGGTACAAATCCCCACTTTTGAGTGTGATTATGATGTATATATACAATGTACCAATAAAAATTTTAAAAAGGGGTGGGTAATGATTGTCTCATCTCACCAGCACCTCAGCTCCCTGAAGAACTAATGAGCCAGAGGGGCCTGGTCCAAAAGGAGTGGCCAGTGCTGTTCCACTCCAAAGCACTGACTGTCTCCTCATTCCTGGCATGACCTGTGGGTCATCTGAGGTTTGGGGCAGCTGGACGGAGGTGCGGCTCCCAAAACACAGATGTGATTTGTACATACTAGGAGGCTGTTGATCACCTGGGGTTGAGGGTAGAGCACCTGTTTTTCTTTCTAAACCTCTACCCCAGGACAGCTGCAAACAATGATGTCCCAGGAAGGGCCAGCCAGGACCTGCATCTCTAAGGGTTTCCCTGGGAGAGGCAGGAGTTTGGATTGTTCTCTCAACAAAACACGAGACTCTAGTCTTAAGAGCTGGTGCCTGTGAACCCCGTGCTTGCTGGGGTTCCCACAGAGGGCATCCTGGGGGCTCCTTGTCCAGTGCTGCCCTCCCCAGGCCTGCAGGTCCCAGCCCTGCTGTGACTCACAGTCCACAAGCTGGAATGTGACCTGGACCCATCCAAGTGTACAGCAGACAGTTACAGCCTGTAGGGACCCTTGTTACCCCGAGACAGTGTTGGGGAGGCACAGGAGGACACAACTGGCCCTGAGGCCACTCCTCTAGCCTGGGATGATCAGTGCTTAAGGAGGATAGTGCCTCGTTGAGGTGCATCGAGGCATAGAGCAGGTTCCTGCCCAGGGGGAGCCTCAGGCCCAGACATCCCAGGGGACACCCTTTGGGTTGGGTCCCGAGCTCACCACGACCATCCCGCAGCACGATCTCACTGTCACCCGTGATCCAGCGGTAGCAGGGGAACTCCACGTAGTCCCCGTGGGGCGTCTTCAGTGTGACATACTTCAGGTACCAGTCATCATGCAGCCAGTACTTGCGCTTCTCGATTTTGACCAGATGGATCTCACCCAGCTCCTCGTCCACCGTGATGTCATAGGAATCAACCTGGGCAGGAAGACAGGGCCGTCAGCCGTCAGGGGGGCCCCAAGCCTGACCTCAGAGTGGTTGAGAACGTGCCACCCAATCAGGGCTCAGATTCAGCATCCTGAGTCAGGAGCCCTAGCAACAGTGGTGCAAGAAGGTCCTAGACCCCTGGAAAAGGCGCTCTCCCCACAATGAGGGTGGCAGCAGCCTCTCATTGGGGTGGGCCAGAAACAACCTGTTAGCCTGGCCCTCTTGTCTGGGTCCCTTCTCCATGCATAACCACCCTACCCAGGCCCTGCAAACTACAGCTTAGTGCACATGGAATCGGCTTCTGCTGTGTTTTCAGGCCTGTTTCCCCCTGTGGGCCCCGTGCCACGTAGTCTTTTGCTAATTGTTTTAGATTAACTCAATTCTCAGGCCAAACCCAAAGTGGGGTTAAGTAAAGCTTACCTTCCCTACGGTTCATTTAGCCAAGATTTTTAACAAAATATTTAACCCAGAATCATTGCATGTAAAAGGAATATGGTGTGATATGTCCATGTATCTGTACAGTATGCCATGATCAAATCAAGTAATTCCATTCCCATCACCTCAAGTGTTTACTTTTCAATTAGAAATATTCAAAATCCTCTTTCAGAAAATATGGTAATTTATTATTAACAAAAGTCCAATTGCTGTGCTGAGCCCCTCCCTCCCCCACACTGTGACACCCATGCTGCAGCCCCCGAGGCTCCTTCCAGCCTCCAGTGGCCAGGACTCTCCTCCCACTTCCAGGGAACCCACTGTCAGGCTGTATTTGGGAGCGAGGTACTGGTCTGTCTGTGCTTGGTCTACTTTACTTAACACCAAGTTCCCTAGGCACATTTGCATTGCCACCGACAACAGGATTCCACTTTCTTTACTAGACCATATGTGCCTGTACATGTGTTGTACTTTTTAAACTCATTCATTTCATTTGTCACTGGATATCTCAGTTGGTCACAGACCTTTAGCAAGATCCTTACTGAGCTCAGCTCACAGTGAACCTCTCAGTGCATCTGGCCATGATGTTCACTCAGTGCCTGCTGTATTAGGACCATGTGTGGCTGAGGCAACAGAGGGCCTGTGCCCATGTAGGTGGACACTGGCAGTTTGGTACTATCTGGCCTCCCTGTGGCTTTGGGCACGTTGGTGAACGTCCTTTCCAACTCTCCAGCTCTCAACAGGGCCAGAGAGGGAGGACTGATGAACTCCTACCCCCACTCCCAGGGCACTTGGCAGCGGTGCCCCAGATTCTGCATGGCCAGTGTGTAGCAGCTGAGGTAGACAGGAAGTAGGCACGGCTTAAGCACTGGCCTCAGTAAAGTTTGGGGCCTGGCACTCCTCAGTCTGGGTTTCCCTGAACCATTCCCTTTGGTGCAGAACCCAGCATTCAGGACAGACGGCTGGGTGTTCACTCTCATGTGATCCACTGTCCCCAGGACTTCCTGTCTCTCTCAGATGCTAAGGATTTCCAAGAGCACTGGGAAGTTGGGGATTCTGTAGACTTCTGGGCTCTGAACACACAAAGCAGCTGGCATGTGATGGCCGTGGCCCAGCAAAGACGCTGTGGCCCAGAACAGACGCTGTGGTCAAAAGCGGAAGCTCTCTCCTCTGGCCCTGTAGCCTGGGCTCAGGTCCTCAGTTAGGGAAAGTCCCTGAGAACAGAAGTCAGGCCAGTGCTTGTAATAGTCCTTTCTCAAGTGTAGGAACCTTTGTCTCTGCAAGAAGGGGGCTGTCTCATCACCTATGAGAAAGAGACCTTGTGGTGCAAGAGACAGGAACCACCAGAGAGGCCACAGGGCCAGCACACTGAGCTGCCTGCTGACCTCAGACAGAGCCCTGTCTGGGCTGTAGGTGGAGCCTGGGGAGGCGCCCATGGGCCCAGGGTGCTGGGCTGAGAGCCAGGGCCTGGGAGAGGAAGGGCTTTCTTGTCTCCTGGGGGCCACTTCTGGCACAAGAGAGGAGGGGATGGGGCTGGCATGGAACCCGACACACCAGCCAGGTGTCGGGTTGGACTAAAGAGCAGGGTAGGGCAGGATAGCGCCAGACAGCACAGACTTCAGGCCAAGGAGGAATGGAGGGTGCAGTGGCCAGGGGCACCCCAGCTCCAGAGTGACTTCCGGGGCTCATCCTTTGGGGCTATTTCTTCATCTTTCAAGAGAGATGACACACCTAGCTGGTAAGACTGCAATGAAATTGAAGCGGCCAGATGTCTGGGTGGCCTGGGCTGTGTGGTCCTCACTTCCCAGAGCAGAGGTCCTGGCCGTAGGCCACTCGATCTGGGCACAGGGGAGCCAGGGGCCTGCCACCATGCACAGGCATTCCTGTACACACAGAGCATCCCAGGGTGCGTGCAGAGGGGACCTGTGTGGCCAAAGCCTCATGCAAGGCCTGCTGGGAGTTCCTGTGTGGGTGCAGAAAGGGCTGCCCTCCGGGTAGGCAGGCTGGGGAAGTCAGCATGTGGGCAGGACCCAAGAGAGGCGTCCACCACCTGCTGCTGCAGAGGAAGTGGCTTTCCTGGGATCCCAGGGTTGGGGTTGTCTCGGATTGAGGCCAGGAAGGCTGGGGGGCACGGCACCCTTTCCAAAGCAACAGTCACAGGAGGTCTTGAGGTAGGGCAGAGAGGGAAGCCACGTGGCTGGTGGTGGTGGCCTACAGAGAAGAGGCCGGGTCACTTCTCTGAGCGAAGGGCAGCAGTGTGCCCCTCTAGTCCTCCATGGTGCAGTCACAAGGCAGTGGGACAGCAGGCCCTCTTAGCATGTCTAGGTGAAAATACTGTTGCTTCAGGGCCTCCACCTGCCACAAACCTCTCCCGGGAGCAGCACAAGGCTGCAGGTTGGTGTGTCAGCAGACCTGGAGGGGACAGCCGGGTCTGACTCCAGAAGTCCATGGACAGAGTCGGGGTCTGTGGCTCTGACACCCAGAACAGATGGAGGCTTCTTCCAGGAAAACTCATGGCTTGTGTTCAGACAGTAAACATGGCCTCAGGGAGGTGAGGGGGCTTGCAAGGTGCCGGCCTCTGCCTCCTCTCTAGCCTGATGCCTGTATGTGTGTTATGCACAGAGAATTCCACGTGGAGGATGAATGCCCAGGGAACACTCAACCCATTTCATAGACAGAAACTGAGGCCTCGAGAGGTAGGGTAGCTGTAAGCACAGGTGATGACCTTGGGACTAGAACTGTACCTGTGTAAGGTCCCGCCCAGTCCTGTGGCCATGTCTTCAGAGGTGCTGGGCTGGGGCCAGAAGATCTGGTGTGGCTCTGGACCAAGTACAAAGGAGGACTTCGAGGCCTTTTGAGAGATGAGGGGGTTGAGGTTGCTCTTGGGGACCAGTCAGATTCAGGGGTGAGGGATTTGGGGGCAGAGACGAGAGAGGAAGCAAACGGGGAATTTCAGATGTGGGGAGCCTTGGGAGCAAGATGCCATGGAAGAGTTTTCCCGTGGGACAGAAGTTTCCAGCACAGAGGTCCTGGGAACAGAGGTGAGATGCTGGAGAAATGCAGGGTTTGGATGTAACTGGACTTGGATTAGGAAGGACTAATGTCATTGTGCCTGCAGCTTTCAACTCTTCATTGGATTGTGGGCCTAGAGCTCTGAGATTCAGTCATGAGGTGGCTGAGGGATAGGGATATGGCAAGGCAACAGCACCACCATGGGAACATCATGCCTAGGCTGTGCAAGCCTAGATGGTGTGGTTACCTGTGTCCCAGCCACACAGGGCAGCGAGCTGCTATGCCAGTACTGCAGAGACTGCAGCACAGGGCAATGCTCACGGATCGAAACATGTCTGAACAGGCACAGTGACAACACAGGGGGACAGGAGTTCTCTGCCCCACTGTCACCCTACAGGCCACCATCACACATCCCACCCACAGGGCATGTGCTGTGGGATCCATCACAGCAACATGTTGGTGGATCTTTTCCATCTGACCTTGCTATCCTGTTTTAAGGAAGGACATTTGTTGACACATGGGTTCAGCCCAGGGACCAGGAGACAGGGTCACCTGGGAGCCAGGACTTGGGCCTCCTGTCCCAGAAGGAACTCAAGACAGGGAGCCTGGCAGGAAGGCAACAGAGAATGGGAATCCAGGGGGCAGAGGGGGAGAAGGCAGTGGCCGTGGAGCCTTGGGGGCAGGAGGAACAATGCAGGACAGAGCTGGAGACAGAGGCAGCACAAGAGGGCAGGCAGGACTCTGGCAGAAAGAGGGGACCAGTCTGAAGGGAAGAGGAAGGGCAGGGACACAGAGCTAGCCTGAGGACCATGAGGAAGAAGTATTTACCCTCCATGCACACATTTGAGATATTCTAGAATTGATCCTTTATGAATATGAGAAGAATATTCATTGGATACATGTAAGAAGCATTATCATTATAAGACTAACTTATGCTTCTGGAATATGTTGGAGAACCATATATTAAATACCTAGCCCTCCCTCCTTTCCTCCCTTCTTCCCAAAGGGATGGAGACAAGGTCTTGCACAGGTGGAGTGCAGCCCTCCCTGAGCTTTCTACACAGCACCATCCTGGTGTGAAATGGGCAGACAGAGGGTCCCGGGACAAAGTGATTTGTCAGATGGGCTTGGAGTCCACAGCTACTGGGCAGAGGGGATTGACAGTGGGACCTGGGTTCTCCTAACCTGGAGGGAACCAGTGACCTTGTGAACCTTACAGCAGGAGCCATGACTGGAATCACCATGTAGGGCCCCCCGGTGAGAATAATCAAGGATTTGTAATTTGGTTAGTTGTTAAAAGAAAGAAGGGAAGCAGACTAGTTCTGTCCAGTGTTGGACCAAACGGTGCATGGAGGATGGAATCAGCCAGTGGAAATCGCCTTCAAGGCTTTTGCTCTATTGTGCTGAGCAGAAGCCACTGCAACCACTCTTCCAAGGAGGAAGCAAAGCTTTATATCCTTACCAGGCTTCCTCCAGGCTGCCCTTACCTCTACCCAAGACACTGTCCAGAAGAGGAAGTTGCTCTGGGCTGTGTAAGACCAGCATGAGGTAATTTTCCATCAACAGGAACTTTCTCAAAGGCTCATTTTTCAAAGGTCTTTCACACACACCTTGGCAAGGGAGCCCCCCTAACTCAGCCCAAGGGAAATGTGACATGCAAATCTCCCCAGGAATTTGCCTCTGGGATCTTGATGAGGGTTTCATTGCAATGTCATTTAAATGACTCCTCCGGTGGGGGGACAGAGAGAAGGGAGTACTGCCGAACAGAGGCTACCTTTCACTGAGTGGCCCACGATGGCCACCCGACCCCTCCGGTCTCCTAGAGGACCCATCCTGGGGCCCTCTTGCTGCACACTGATGGCCTGTGGCTCTAGAATAGTGTGACGAGTGGAAGAACAGGGGCTGCAGGGCTCCTTTAGATAGGGGAAATCACCTGTCCTCCTCCTCCTTCTCCTCTCCTAGGGGTTGGGAAATTCCTGGAAACATGGACCTAATGCAGGTGCCCACCTGGAGATGGGAGACAGCATCACCTTCCCCGTCTGTGACACGTGACCCAAAGCACTGCGGACGGCAGGGCCAGCTCCCTGATGGAGGAGACTGAGTGACAAGAGGTCATGGCTATACTTTCCCGACAGGCACACAAGCCAGCTGAACAGCCCTCTGAGCTTGACCGTGCGGGTCAGGGACAGTGGGCTTCAGGCTGCAGGGAGGGATTGAGCCCCTGGGAAGCTGGAAACCACAGCTCTAGACTGTGGATTCTTACTTCGGGCTCTGCAGACCTGAAACACGCTTAGTTTTTATTCAAGAAATATTCAGCTGAAACATGAAAATGCCAGTTGCACTGGTCACAAATAGTGAATCCTAAGCAATTTCATTAATAATAAAGTGCGCAGTAAGAAGGCGGATGGTAAAGGCTGTCTTTCCAGTCCGATTCAGGTGCTGGGCACTGTGGAAGGGTATGGATATTTCCTGAGCAACCCTGTGCCTGGGCATGGGCTTAGTTGTTTCCTGAGTATTTCCTGTGCCCCAGGTGTTGGAGAGATGTTGAACCCCGTGTTGGCCCACACGCAGGGGAAAGCCATGGGCTGGGGTCTGTGCCCTCAGTGACAGGAGCAGCTGTGGAGCCACAGCCCCCTCAGTGCGTGAAGGAAGGAGGCCCTGGCTCCTAAGACTTGGCTCCAGTCTCTACCAGGGCGACAGAGGGAGGCCCTTTCCCTCCTCCCTGTGTATCTTCTGAAGAGGGGCAGAGTGCTGAAGTGCCGTGGGGTCTGTGCTGAGCCCAAAAATCACCAGAGGGGGCAGTGTGCCCCCTTGCCTCAGGTTCCAGACAACGCTAAAGTCAACAATAACGGGGAAAACCGAGGCCTGGTAAGTGACTGTGAGCTGGGCGCAGGCCGGGGCGGGGCTGGACCGGGCGGCGGACCCCGTGTTGTCTGTCACCGACCCGGGACTCAGCGCCTCCTCCGCGGCGTCTGACGGAGCGTCACTCTTGTCCCCGCGCCGAAGCCGCGCTGCATCCACGGCGTCCCCGTCCGCAGCCCCCAGCCCGGTCCTCAGACCCCGTCCCGGACCGACCCGACCCGACCCGACCCGACCCGGCTCACCGCGCCGCGCTCGAAGTCGTTGTAGAAGGCCTTGTCCAGCAGGTGCTTCTCGCTGCAGCCCGCAGAGCCCTCGAGGCTCAGGTAGATGTAGTCGTCGGTGCCGGCGAACCACTGGCTGCCGGTGGCCACGGTCACCGTGTAGGACGGCATGGCCAAGTCCAGTCCCCAAGCGCCGCCGCGACCCTCCGCCGCCCAACACAGTCCCTGTTAGACCCCGTCCCCGCCCGCCCCAACCCAAGCCACGCCCCAGGGCCCGCCCACCGCCGGCCCCGCCCAGCTGCAACCCGGCCGCGCCCCAAACCCCTGTCCTGGTCGTCGCAGGGACCGCTCCTGCG
>PVIC010032987.1:0-20413 GCA_004025085.1 Thryonomys swinderianus
CTGGCTCATCAGGAGTGGGAAAGCAAGACATTATCAAACAAAGGAAATCTAGGAGAATTTATCCTAGCAGTCCTTCTCTAAAACAATTGATATAAAAAGAAGTTAACTAAACAGAAAAGAGTGAAAAGAGAACATCAGGAAAAACCAACAACACAATGTGCAAAAACATATATAAAATAGGATTGCTTTGTCTCTTAAATTTGTTTTTTATCTATTCTGGGCTTTGCTTTGAGGTACTAGGGGTTGAACTTCATGCCTTCACGCTGAGCTACATGCCCTAATCGTTCTTTAAAATTTTGAAACAAGGTCTCGATACATCACTAAGTTTCTTAACCTGGGCTGAAGCTTGGACCCATCCTGCCTCAACCTCCCAGGGCACTGGAATTACGGGCACGTGCGCCATGCCTAACTTCCCCGTTAGCGTGCTAGATGGCTTGTGGCTGCCCAGTGACACAGGCCAGGACTACAGGTGATAAAGAGAATTTTGCCAATGAATAAGGAATGTGGAAAAGAAAATGATATATGTAGATCAGAGTATATTGCCGAGGAGGAGAAAAGACAATTTTCCAGAGGGAATTGTGTGGTCAGGATGAGAGACTGGGTGTTTACAGGGTCTAAACAGAAAATTTTCCTGCTCTCTTTGCTTCCTGAATCATCTAACAACCTGCAGATATTCCAGACCATATTCGTTGACTTTTTAAATTATGTGTTTACAGTGGCAACTTTGACAAGACCATTTAATCAATCCTTCAGCTTTAGATAAGAGGATGATAAATGTGAAGAGAGAATGCAACATCCTCTTTCTGACATATAAACCATGTCACTTGTAGAAAGTAGAAACCTAATTTTGGAAAGTGAAATTTAACTCTAACCAGATGACATTATTTTGGAGAAATGGAAGACTTCACTGATAAAAACAAAACTCGACTCAATTATGACCAGGTGACCTCATTTTGTTCCTTCCTGCCCGGTCACAAGTATCTATGGTCCCTAACCTCAAGCCCCGTGTATGCAACCTGAACCCCATAGCTGGGAACCAAATCCTGGATCCATGACCTACGTGTAGGGTCTTCTAAGACAGCAAACTTTCACTTTAAATCATCTTGTGGCTGATCATATTTTGATTTCACCATAGGACTTCTTTAACCTAACATTTTGGTGCTGAATCCCAGGAGAGCGTGACATATGAACCCCTTTCCCCTTCCTTCAAGGACTTGACTCCGTCCCCTTTCCGCCTTTGCTAGCATTTTGCCTCCAGCACACAGATGGCCTCTTCCCCTCATCTGAACCAGGTAAGTGGTTTCAGAGCTACCAGCACTGTCACTGTATCCGTTGGATCCAAAAAGTTTCCAGTACAGAACCTGACCTTTGGTTGCTGGTCCAGAGAAACAGACTAAAGTCACCGGATCCAGATGTTTGTCCTCCCTCACATTCTGTTTTCTCTCCTTCAGAGACAAGGTCACTTTTCCCTGAGGCTCCTTCTTTCTTCAGGGCACCCCTTTTAAGTAATTGAGACAGTCTGTGCCTCCAGTCTTCTCCCAAATCTGAGACACGCCCTCGACCACCTTGGAAGCCTCCTGGTAAATCTGTCTACCCTAAGGTTCAAGGAGTACATCTAGCCAAAAATTTATTCTCTTCCATAACTCCAGGATGCCTCAGAACTAGCTTGATAAAAGGTCCTATGGCAGGTTCGATCTCTGTATATTGACACATCTTAATAATCTCTTACACCAGTATGGAAAGAGGCAGGAGGTTCCCTATATGTAGGTCTTCAGAGTGCCCTTCGGTTTCATCTCTCTCTGTGTTCTGACTGTCCTACTTTTCATAGACTGATAGTCCAGTTCAATCAAAGGACCTTACATCTTTACCCACTTTCCATGAGAAGTGACAACTCCTCCAGTTCCGACAGTGCTCTTCCCAAAATTTCAACCCCACCCATCTCCTTCTCCCTAAGCTTTATTCATGGCTCACTCCTATGGCATCCTCACTAACACCCTAGTGATTTGGTTCTCATTTAATTTAGTTTGCCACCAAAATTATGGGAAGAACTAAATTGGTCAACTGAGATACAGTGTATATTGTATGATTACAGTAATAAATGAGATATTAGCAGATAGATACATAGATCAGTAGAGAAGAACCCAAAAGCATGCTCAAGTGATTTTTTTTATAAAACTACAAAAGCAACATAATATAAATAGGAAAGACAGCCTTTTCGATAAGTGGTGCTATGGCTTATTCATAAGTTTAAGAAAATGAGCTCAGTTTTACAGATTCTATAAAAACTAACCCAAAATTGATCATAGCTTACATATGAAAGCAAAACTAAAACTTCTAGGAAACAGAGGAAATTTTCAGGATCTAGATTTAGGTAAAAAGTTATTTCATTTTGACCTCAGAAACATGAATCATTGTTATGGTTTGGGTCTAGATGACTCCCCAGAGCTTCATGTGATCATAGATTGGACTTCTCAGAGGTGGTTGGACCTAGGATATGTGATGCTGGGATCAAAGATATAATAATGGCATTGGTTTATGGTCTAATGCAAGGATTAAGGTCTCTGTATCCTTGGTGAGTGTTACCATCCTAAGGGTAGGCAGTTTGGGTAAGATATAAGGGACAGAAAGAGGAAGTTTGTAGCTTGCTGTCTTCTGTCTTCTGCCTGCTGTGAACTGTTTCTCTTTTTCAGTGTCTCTACCATGCCACTCAGAGCCAGCCAACTATGACCTGAAACTTCTACAAACAGGGTGCCAAATAAACTTGTCTTACTTTGAGTCAGATATTTTGTCTCAGCAATGTGGAAAGTAACTAAGACAAACATAAGTGGAAAAATTAATAATTTGGACTTTATAAAAGTGTGAAAGTTCTGCTTCATGAAAGAATGTTTAAGGGATGACAAGATAGCTAAAGACTAGATAAAATATTTACCAACCTCATATTTGATAAAGATATCATATCTAGAGTGAAAAACCTTCAAAACTGAACAACAATGTGGCTGGGGATTTAGCTCAGTGGCACTGCACCTGCCTCACAAGTACAAGGTCCTGAGTTCAGTCCCCAGTACCTCAAAAGAAATTCAGCAGCAAAAATATGAACAGTCCAATGAGGAAGATGAGCAAAACACACTGTTTGAAAATCTGTTTGATCTTCACCAATGAGGAATATGGACTGCAATCAGCAGATAAAAAGATATTCAGTGTCATTAACTGTCAGAGAATTTCAAATTAAAGTCATGACAAGTTAATACCAAATGCCTACCAGAATAACTAAAATAAAAAATAGCAGCATCAGTACATACTGGAAAGAATGTAGGCTATTCACTCATACATTGTAGGAATATAAATTTATACAGCCACTCTCAGAAAATTTTTAATAGTTTATAAAATTCTAATCATAAAACTACCATATGATACAATTATACTGCCGCTCTTTGTCCTAGAGTAACCAGAGCTTATTTTCACACAAAAACCTGTACATAATATTTATAGCAATTCATTATTCATAATATCCCCATACTAAAAGCAGGGAAACTTTCCCTCAATAGGTGAACGTGAAACATATGGAAGTGTTTGCACCACTGAACGGTACTCTACAATGAACAAGAGCGACACACGATAACCCAGAAGGCTTTTCACTCACTATGTGGAGTGAAAAAGCCAATTCCAAATGTTTACACTACTATATAATTGGATTTATAAGATATTCTTAAAATGACAAAATTAAAGAATGGAAACTATATCAGTGGCTGTCAGACATTAAGGAGACAGATGGGACGTGAGGTAGTGGATATATTTATAAAAGGGCAATAGGAGTGATCTTACAGTTATGTAATATTCTCTATCTTGTGACCATATTATTGTCATTATCCTGATTGTTATATTTTACTTCAGTTTTGCAAGATATAAGCACTGTTGGAAACTAGGTAAAGCGTATACAAGATGTCTCTCCATTATTTCTCACAACTGGATGTCAATCTACAATTAACTCACTAAAAGTGTTTAATTTTTAGATACATGAATGTCTAGGAAAAAACAAAAGTAGTGACTTTTTTGGAATTGACTCTATTATTATCATCTACCATTAAAAGAACTGACAGTTGGAAAAAATAAGTTGTAAAGCAGTCAATTTAAAGGTGTCTTCAAAAACAGCATTGAAAGAAGAGATATAAAAGTACCTTAACATTTTGCTATAATTGAAAATAAACACTGTCTTTAAATTTGCTGCTATGGAGTTACAAGCTGTGCTTGGATTTTAGAGGTTCACAGAGCCATGAGGTATCAGTGTGTGGTGTGACGGACAGAGCTGGCCACTGTGACCAGGATGGGACTTTAAAGGGAACAGAAGTTTGAAGAATTCAGGACATGATTAGAGTGCTTCCTTTTTAGATTTCCAGGGCTTATTTATTTCTTTCTCAAGTATTTTACAGTGATCCCTCACACAGGCCTAATTCAGCAATATTTTTTAAAGCAACTTTCTGGTTATCTCCAAAGGGACTGTAAAAATAAAATGACTATACTTATAATCCCTCCCCCAGGATAACTATACTTAATATATACTACAGTTCTAATCCCCATGTACTTTTAAAATGGGATAAGATTTCACTTTTTTTCTATATACTGTGTATTATTTTTGGAGCAAAAAAAGTTGTTAACAAATAATTTTTTAATATTCTCATAATAAAAATCAGGTAAATAGGTTCATGTGTTTGTAATATAAAAAAAATAGCACTGTAGCCTGAGTCCTCCTTTGTCCCCTTACCACAACCATCCAAAGAGAGAAGTTTTTGTCCAAAGCAAATTTTATTCTTCTCATTCACCCATCCGTACAAGGCTGGGTTCATAAATTACATTCTGCTTAATTTACTTCACCCATACAACCCTGAACCACCTTCCTCTACTTCACCTAGTGTTTGTGCTCCAGAAATATAAACTATCAGATAAAGAATGTATTAGGAGCCCAGCACCTGGGAGGCAGAGTCAGGGGGATTGCTGAGTTCCAGGCTTGCCTGGGCTCCATAGTGAGCTCAGAGCCAGCCTGAACTACAAAGCAAGACCCTGTCTCAAAAAAAAAAAAAAAAAAGAATGTATTAGGAGAAAGTGAAACTATATTATATAGATATATAATAATATATATCAACAATTATGTGCATAGAATATATATTAAAATATAAATTATACATATAGCTATTAGAGAGGATCTGTGGTCCTGTTGTCCTAGTGTATGTAAAGACAATTTATTCATGAAACAACCAATCTGCACAGGTGAAAATAAAATGAGACGCCACAAGATAATCATCAACTGATAAGTTCACCCAGTAGTTGTATTGACTGTTGTCGCCCTTTGTTCAGTGGCAGCAGGTTGCCCGTGTTTTGAAAGTAATATTCATTATCCCCTGGAACCTTCTGCCCTGGGTAATGCAACCAGGTACAAACGGATTTGCTGGGAGAATATTGTGTACATATATAGGAAACTGGAAGGTAAGTATGTACACCTGAAGTAATGAAACATGTGCATTTGTACCTAACAGGCTGTTGTTCCTGTGTGTGTACACACTCACACATGTGGGAAAGCAACTACAATAAAGCTTGGATTCTATTCCAGACCCAAGTAGATACTACAGATCATGTGATGTCCTGGGGAAAAAGCAGAAGGCGACTCTGAGAGACCGCCGGGCAGCTCCACGACTGAGGGTTCAATTTTAATTCTTGACTTTGACTTCTTGCTTGGAGCACCGATGCCTCTGCTAAGAAACTACCTGAAGATGCTGATTTCTCAGAGGACACCGAACAGTAAAGAGAAACTCACTAAAAGAGAAGCCAGTGCACTCAGGATGAACCCCACAAGGGAATCCTGAATCTAAGGTTTAGAATTTAATTTTTCTGGTAATGGCATAATTCTGCTCTCAAGTGAATCGCTCTTTACTCCACTTTATTTTGCATGTATTATCTCCAAGGTACAATACGTAATCTATAATTGTCTTCCTGTGTGATTTAGACCTTCATACATAGCAGTAAGATACACATTACACAAAAGAGTGTGGTGTCAAAGTGTTTCGTCAGGGTACGTCTTATCGCTCCCGTTGTTTGTACGTCTTTGATCAGAGCACTGCTTAGCGAAGCACCAGGTGATGGGGCCTGCATGATAATGGTTATGAAAATATTGATATAAGTCCCAACAAGCTGCTCGGTAAAGAATTGGGGAAAGATAATCGGAAACTATGCTTCCTTCTGCCGGGGGAATATCTCATCCCCTTCGTCCCTAGTCCCAAGAAGTAAGAGGGAAATAAAACATGAATGTGGAGTCAAGCAGAACTTCATTAGGAGGAAGAGGAAAAGGGAAAAGGGGGAAGCAAAATAAGTGGCGAGAGAGAAACCAGGAGCTCTTCTTCTTTCCTTCTTTCCTTCTTTCCTTCTTTCCTTTTCAAGCTGTGCTCCCCGTGTGCAAGACAAGTGTTCCACCGCTAAGCTGACACCTCCAGGAGGAACTCCGTGCGCGGAAACATGAAGGAACCCGGAAGAAAGAACTGTAGACAGAATCAGGACCAAGGCTCTTCTTTCAGTCACGATGACTAGGAGATGCAACCAGCCTTTTTTTTTTTTTTTTTTTCCTTTTGAGGTAATCTCAACATTCACTTCTACTATTCCTGAAGAGCCCAGCAAAATGCTTACTCGTGTCATGGAAGCTAAAACACATAAATAAAATATGTGAAATACTGATCTCTGATCAATCTTTTCTGTTTACCAGGAAAGAAACCGTTCTCCAGGAAGAGTCTTGGAAGTCCCTACAACCTTTCTTTGGAGCCAAAAACCTCCCCTCCCCCATGCTTTATAAATTGCATAATAAACAGAATCTCTGGAAATTTTGTCCTTGTTTCAGGTCATCTTATTGATTCCCTCTCCTGAGGATGTATTTGCACCTGCATTCATATTATCCTTCTTTATCTTAGCTGTGAATTACTTCAGGAAATGAAACTGATAGCAGAGTCTAAGCAAAAACTTATTCCAAATTTGCAGGTTTTGGTCCAAACTTCTCGCACCATCCAAATGTATCTAGTTCCATTCCAGGCCCAGTGAGGTATTCCTGGCCCAGTGAGGTATGCTGATGCATGTTTTAATTGATGCAAACTATGAGATCTAGCAGTGCAGTGGAAACACTCCCTTTAAAGAGAAATTGCTTTGAGGGCACACTAATAAGTGAAAGAAATAGATCACAGATATGTAAATACCGTACCTTTTCTCTGGTGTGAGAATCTGTAGATGTAAATGAGTTCTAGAATGTGTGATAGATTGTGTGAGATAGGAAATAGCCAAAGGGAATGTGGTAGGGGAAAATAATGAGGGGAAAGAATAAATATGATTTGGAAAGAAAAAGAAAGAACATGTATATGACGGGGTTGTGCGTGGGTAGGGATATGGGTAAAAATGAGAATTAACTTGTGTCATATACTGGTACAAAGTTCCCACTGTTGAATGTGATTGTGAGCTGTATATAAAAATATGTACCAATAAAGAATATGTACCAATAAAGAATTCAATTTTTAAAGAAGAGAAATTGCTCCAAAAGGATATATGAACTTAACCCGCACATGTAATTTTAAGCTTATTCTTAATTAATATAAAAACATCATGTTCCCTGAAAATTAAAGTTAGTTTAGAAAACTGTATAGTGTATCATACCAGTAAAAAGAAATGAACAAATGTCAAGCTATTGAAAGAAACACAGAATTGAGTATGTCTTAACAAAGTATTATCCATATAACATTTCTTATTCTTTTGAGAGATGGTCTCGCTTTGTAGTTCAGGCTGGCCCTGAGCTCACTTTGTAGCCGAGGCAAGCCTTGAACTCAGCAGTCCTCCTGTCTCTGCCTCCCGAGTGCTGAGATTACAGGCGTGAGCCACCACACCCAGCTCCATGTAACATTGTAATAGCCATTTTTATGTTTTAATCACATTCTTACCTGAAATTCTCCAAAAGATGTGTAAGTAGGAATATCTTTGATTCAAAGGTCATTTTATTTTTGCTCTTGTATAGATGCCATCAAGGGCCCATGGATGATACCTTGTGGTAAAAGCAAGTCAATGGATAGAGAAATAAAATGGAAATCTCAAAACAAAAAGGTGTTCAAGCAAAATAAAGTCAAAATAGAACAGGCAATGTTGTGCTGCCATTACAAACACTCTCCCACTTTAACTAGCTTCGCAAAACAGAGGTTTACTTCTCACTCAAAACCACGGTAGGTCAGCGTGACTCTCCGGAGCATCTCACGACACAACGGGGACACGGTGCAGCTGCTCACTGGTCCAGCTGGCAGACCCCTCCTTCCTACAGTCACAGCATCCAGAGCCCACATGCACCTGGCTTATGCACAGGAAGGTGCAGAATGCGAACCAACACCCATGTGCCTCCGCCTAATTCACTTTTGCTCATGCATCTGGCTGAAGCAAATTCCATGACTATGTCTTTGGGGATAAGAGAAATTAATTTATGTGACTAGATGGAAGGGCCAGATAGGTGGATGAACAAGAGCAATATCTACCACCACAACAAAAAAATAATACAGGCAGGTAGCAGGGGGGGACTCAAGTTTTGTTTTGTTTTGTTTTGAGTACTTGGGATCAAACTCATGACCTTATACTTATAAGGCAGGTGATGGTGCCACTGAGCCAAATCCCAAGCCCTAAGGGGCTCAGTTTTTTCAATGCACCTGAGGTGATTCTGATTCAATGCACCCCAGGGACAGATGTTAACTGGCTTAGTGACCAGCCTGTGATGCTGCTGGAAAACAGCAGGACCTTTGAGATTTAGGACCTAGGCAAAGGAAGTTAGGTTATTGATTGCATGCATGAAGACTTTGAAAGAAATATTGTCACTCAAGTCCCTTTCTCTTGTGTTTCTCCACCTTGCAGCCTCCATGAGAACAGCCCCCTTCTACAGCGTGTTCACACTTGTGATGTACCATGCCATCGCAGGGCCAAGAAATCATAGATTGAAACCTTCAGAACTTTGAGCCCAAATAAAACTTTCTTTCTTTGAAATTGACTATCTCCAGTATTTTGTCACAGTAGAAGAAAACTGACTCGTGTAGTTTTGACACGTGTAAAACGCACCCAACATATGTACTAGACACATGGCAAATGTTCAAATAGGTCATTATCATCACAGAACTCCATTTGGCATGTATCATTCCAACAGTCTCTCTCACAAGACAGATTTAGCATCACAGATACAGTCTTCAGCATGTAGGTAGGGAGGATTTGACTTGAATGAAAGATGAGTAGGTGATGAATAAGTGAATCGATATAGAGCATCCTTTAAGCCTTTGCCTGGCTTTTTAAAATAATGAACTATATTCTTTCTATCTTAAAACTAACATTCCATTCAGAACCTGTCTCTGATAAAACATCCCCTTCCCAGCACCAGCCTTCTTATGGTCAGGACGCACCCTTCTCCGGTCACTCTGCTCTCACCCAGCTCTTGCCTGCCTTGGCCTGTGACCCAGCTCTTCACACCCTCCCTCTGCTCTCCACTGCTTCCTTGCCGCCCACTTGCTGGAACCAAATACCTTTGTATTTGCCTCTTTTACAGGTTTTCTTGTACTGTCATTGAAAATACGAAAACAAAGGCTTTAGGTAACAAATACACGTTAGCAAATGGTTTCATTTGCAATGAAAATTGATATCAATACATTCCAACCAATAAATTAAAGAAATAAATGTACAAAAGTGGTCGATGCCAACTTTTGTGCAGATTACTAATGTACGTTCTCCTCCCTTTTACTCCAAATAATTTTCTCTCCTATCTCTTATTTCAGGTCATTTTTTTTTCCACCAACAGCCCATGTAACTGTCATATAGTTACAAAGTCTAATTTCAGATTTTATTTGTCAACATCTTTGCACTTTCATTTCCAATAATCCTACAAAGCCCAGTAACTTCTTCAGACATGGCATACTATTATTAAGATAATAATTTATACATATATTATTTAATATACATAAAACTCCTAAACATGCATTATCTCATTCAATAACCATGATACTATTTTCAAGTTCTTTTAAAGTCCCTATTAAAATTAGTGCAACATATCATAAATAATCAGTACCAACTATTAATTTTTTCCAGAGGACACAAATTATCACATTGTTATTATACATTTGTAAGTGCCTTATTGATACTCATTCTGGGAATCTATTCTTGTAAAATACTGCATAGATCTGGTTTTTCCAAGAATAACTTTTCCGAGTGTCACAATGTCTTCTCCCTCTAGAGTGAAACTCTGATCCTCTCATCACTGTCAGCCATGAATAATTTTACAACCTCCCCAGTAGGTTATGTGCTTTGGAATTTTTCATTGGCCTGTGAAACATTTATTATATTCTGAAAACTTATTAGGCATGGTATAAAACATGGAAAAGATATAGTTCCTATCCAGTGCCCTCTCCAGCTAAATAGCACAAGCAACCAAATAAAAATAGTACGTCGCAAAGATTGGTTTCAATTTCCTTCATTTCTTTTTAAGATTATGATGTCATTTTTCAAAGACCATGTCCGCGAGCTTGGGTCTAAGGAGAGCCTGTGGTCAAATGAGATTAGAGGATGGTTCACCAAAGAAATGAGTTTTGAGCAAGACCCACTGAAGCAGAATTTGGGCCATACATCAGAAAAAAATGCTGAAATAGAGCTTAGCATAAAAGAACTAAAACACCAGCCTTTTAAGCAGAGGCATCCAAGGTAAAACTCTGAAGTAAAGAAATGTTTAAATCCTGGTCTTTGCTCTTAACAATGATAAATCTATGACCTTAGGCAAATAATTTCACCTCTTTCTACTTGTGCTTCCCCAGGTGTGAGAAAGGGGTGGGTTTCTGCTCTGTATTGCTTCTGGAGATGATAGAAGGATGTAGAATAATATATACCGTGAGCAGTTTGAGATCCTTTAATTAGAGAGAATTGAGTGTCTGTAATTGCTGGCATTGGTTCTTCACCTACCACTTAAAAAGAGCAGATCCACAGAGCAGCCGTAATCCCGGGAGAGTCCAAGTCTCTGGTTTGTGTGCAGCATGTGAAGCAGAGCAGTTCTCCCTTTTGTTCTCAAACATCCTTGAAACCGTCCTACCAGGCTTTCCACAGGACAGGCAGCAGCCTATGGACACCAGCAGGAGGAAAGAAGGCCATACTTTCTACCGGCGATCTTGTTAAAACAGAAGGGCAGAGGAAGGGAGAATGCCTTTCTTTTCTAGAGATGTGCGTGCTATTTTCTCCAGGCCTTTAGAGCAGAGCTCCTGATTCTTAGACCTTCCAACTTGAAGGTTCACACTAGCTGCCACTCCTCACTGTTCCCACAATTCCCGCCCTGTTCTCGGATTTTAGGACTCACACTGAATTGCACTGCTGACCTTCCTGATTCTCCAGTTTGAAGATGACATGTCATGGAACTTCTCAGCCTCCATAATCCCATGAGACCAGCCCCATAAAAAACGCCCTGTTGTATACTATGCCTACATATCCATGGATGCACTGATACATCCTACTGGTTCTGTTTCTCTGCAAAACTCTGTAATCCCTTATTTCATACAGCCAGGACTTCGACTCACGATTGTCTCATCAGCCAACTATAACAGCCCAGCCCAAGATGAAGCCATGTGGCTGGCAAATTATCTAAAACATGAAAATTCAAGCCTCATTTCCTGATCAGGAGGAATCTTTGAACAGTTCTGTCACTGAAAAGAAACTCATCCCTTAAGTAAAAAGAACTACAACTGGGGACCCAGACACAAGTCTAGGACCTATGCTTGAAGGAGGAGGATAATCACAGGATTCTGCCACTTTCTTTCAGTCAGTCTTGAAGAACAGTGGTGCTCTGACTCACTCTTGGATACATAGGATATACTTAGACAGGTCTGGGTTAGGCTCTGGAATTCTCCATTTCTAGCAGAAAGCCGGAGAGCATCCACAGACCAGACTTTGCAAAAGAACAGAGCTAGCTTTTCAGGCCTTCTCTCCAGCAAGTCTGAGGACAGAGGTAGCTACAAAGACTCTTTTACTGAACAAAAATTACATAAGTCCAAGGAAAGACAATGTGGGAAATAAATGATGTAGTCAGTGCCTGAGACACAGGAGGGCTACCCACTGCAGTGAGGTTCCATTCAAGACCACAGGTTCGAAGTTGATATATGGCTTTCTCCATGATGAAAAAAATCTTCAAAAGAAAATCCATGAGTGAACTTACCTTAGGTGAGAGACCTCTGTTTGGGGGACAGGGAAGCTAGCTACAAAGGAAAATAAATCATAAATTCTTGGAAATGGGGAGATAAAAGAATAAGATAGGGGTTGATAACTGTGTTCCTGACTCCTCAGATGGGTTTCAGTTATAGAAAGACGATGAAAATGACTGACTAATTTATTCATCAATTCTTTATTGAAATATCATTGTAGAGATCCAATGGAGAGCAATTGAAAATTATTAAAGTCCTGGTTTTCATGGAATATACATTTTATAGAAGAAAAACAAAACAGTGATCATGGCTGCAAGAATATGGTCCTACAGTGCCTCAAAAGCTTTGAAATATTTGCTGTGTTTCTTTCAATTTTAATAGAAATCTAAAGGTAACAGAAGCCTATAATCACTAATTTTAGCCCACAAAAATCTCACCTGAATATTAATCTCTTAGGACATTCTTTGTTGTAAAAATCTAAGTACAGTAAGCAAGAACATTCTTATGTACTTAAAACAATATATTCCACATTTGTCTTCCCTTTCTTAAAAGAAGAAAACATACTCATTTCCTGACATCACAGAAGTTCAGTGTTTGGTTTTCTAAGACACTGTTAGTTCAGTTGCAGTCTGTGGGCTAGTGGGAGGGTTACCACTAATACATGTGGTTTACATTAATGCTATTCATGATGTTTATCCTAACACTCTGCAGGAAGCAGCTTAGCCATATGGTATTCATGTTTGTGTGTTGCAAAAATACATTCAGAAAGCCCATTCTAAAGAAGAATTCATCAACTGCAATGCAAATAAAACACATGCTTCTGCATTTGTTATTGAAGGGCTATTTTCAGAGATACTACAACAGTACACTCAGAATTAAATGTTAATATCAAGCATCTTCCCATGCCTGCATTGGGATTTAAGATCAGCTGATACCTGCAAAACAAAACAGATGCTTGGAAAGGGGAATTTCAAATGAGAAAGAGTTTGGTGCATCAAAGAGGAGAGCAAGTGATTCAGTGCAAAAAGGGTAAATTTCCTCAGCACCTTCCTAACTGTGAGGACATTGTGCGCATCTCAGGCGGATACTAAGTGGTGCAGTAAAGCAGCAAATTAGAAGAATGTAAATTCTTTAGTAGGAATTGCACGCAGGGGAAAAATGTCTCCTAATGCTCATATTTGTTTTCATGTAAATAATGTACACTCTTCCTAAAATCAGAATGGCACAGGGCTAAGTAAGATATCAAAATCTACAATAGATAATGTGCTAGACTGAAAATGGCAAGGACATAGTTCTTTCTTTTTGGGTGCAATTCTTCTCAGCAAATGAGAAAGACTTAGCCAGCACTGAAATCCAGCAGTTTCGGTCTTCTGCTTCCTCTTATTCTTGGTATGCACATGTGTGCGTGCTCTCATTCTCTTTCTCCCTTTCCCTGATTTCTTATTACACGCAATTGTATGCTAATTGGTTGAGTGATCCCAGATGATATCATTTCTATTTTAACTGGTGTAACTGCTATTGTTATTCCTCTCCCATCCCTCTGGTGCTCTTACACTGACATGGTGGTTCCCAGAGCTGCCCCTGAGGTTAATTGGGACCTCATGGTCCCCGAATGAGTGAAATAAGGGGCCTGTGTTGTTCTCTTCTATTGTCTTTTACTGCTAGAAGACTGGCTAGTAGGCCCATCTCTAAAGTGTCTTTAGTAAGCCTCGCCCTCACCTCTCAATCTGTAACCATCAATGGCAGTATATTGGTCAGCTTTTCATCACTGAGAACAAGTGACCAAAATACATGGAGCAAAGGTTTATTTTTGCCCATGATTTCAGGCAATTTGGTCTGTAGTGAGCTGGTTCTAAGGCAGAGACATCATGGCAGAGGGCAAAGAAGGATGGCTGAACGAAGCTGCTTACCACAGGGTGATCAGAAAGCAGAGCAGAAAAACAGCATGAGAGGAAGAGGTAAAGGACCAGATACACGCCCCAAATTCACACTCGCAAGACCTATTCACACACACCCAAAAGTATCCTTTACTGTCTCCTAAACAGATAATCCCCAAATCAGTCAAGTTGGCAATCAAGTCGGACCTGTGCTGGCACTCACAGACTATATCTCAAAAGTTTAACACCCCACTGTAGCATGATTTGTATTGTCCACAAGAGACATTATTCTGTGTTAAGTTAAGCTCACTTTCCCTCCCAAGGAAGCTCCTCAGGTTATGCTTTGTGAATCATGAGACCCTGTTTCCTCTTCCTCCATCTGGAAATTAGGAGGCCCAGTGCTAGAGCTCGAGGTGCTCAGGATCTAGTGGTCAAGAAACAGGAGTTAACAAGATTTACAACTCAGAGGAGTTGCCACAGGACCCTTATCATGTCCTAGAAGTCATGACTGTTTGGGGGCTGTCCAGTGATCCCTGTACAAATGGTACCTGAGGTGGGATCAAAAGGAGAAGCAACACCAGGAAAAGGGCTGAAGTGAAACTCAGAGCAGGTTAAAACCAGAGGTTACAGTCCATGAGGGGTAGAGTGGGCACCCAAACAGACCAGCAAATGTGGGGCCAGCAAACCAATAACAGCAAAATGTACATTGGTCTCCTAGTCTCCATTGGAGATTATTTCTGGAAACCCACAGATATCAATATCTGAAGATGCTAATGTCCCTTAAAATAATGCATTATTTGCTTATAACTTGACACATCTTCTTGTACACTTCGTCTCTGAATTATTCATAATATCTCCTATGATATAAATGCTATACAAATAATTATTACGCTACATTGTTTATGGAGTATCGATAGGAAGAAAAATCTTTACATATTCAGATACAGACTTAATTTTTTGCTTAAAAATTTTTCTCCCCAAGTTGGCTGAATCTGTGAATACAGATCCTTTGGATTTGAACAGCATTCTCTATTCAGATACTCTCAAGGACTGGTTTTTTAGGTTGAATCTTATGAAATTATCAACCTTTAGCTAGACATTTCTGACCTAAATATACAGTTTTCCATACTTGTAGAATAGGTCATATTATCTTCTTTTGATGTTTTTCTAATCATACTTCCTATAATGTATACTACTTTAAAATACTTGCTGATAGACAGTGATTGTTAGGTAATTTTCATCTAGCCGAAAGGAGGAGGTCAGCTTCCCTAATTACATCTTCCCTTTCCAGGTGTGGCTAGATATAATTTGGCAGACTAAAAGGGACATTTCACTCACACACACACACACACACACACACACACACACCAGGCTCTCTCACTTTTCCAACTATCTTTACGGCTGATCAAGCCAGATTCTGCCTTTGTTAGCTAGATCAAGGTAGATTCTTCCATTGATGTGAGAATTCTTTTTTAAAATATTGAGATGAGTGGTGATTGAGATGTGAGTGTTAACCAAATATTGTGCAGGTGTTCCCTGTCCTACATCAACAAGGTATAAGAATCCTGCAAGCCTCATGGACTATGCAATTAGGAGCCGTGCCTGAGGCTGGATTTGGAAATTGTCCTGGGTCCAGCTGCTGAATAGGAGAGCCTCCTTGTCTGAATTTCGCTGGGCTGTTAGCTAAATCCTATAGCTAAACTACTATCTCTTTGTCTCTAGTGGATCATTCACAGAAGGAGCTGGTGGTGCATTCAGAGGGACCAAGGGAAAAGATTCTATCAAGCTCATAGACCAGGTTATAGGATTTTTTTGTACTGCTTAGATAAAAACTTTTGTGCAATGGCAGAATTTGATTTGAGCCTTGCTGTCATTAAAACCTGTCAAGTTATAACCAAAAATATCCATGACCCTCACCAACTTTCAACTATTGGAGAGTCTTTGTTACTTTTCTCAGTGCTGAAATAAAATACTCTTTCCCAAAGTTAAAGGAGGAAATGTTTGTCTAACTCACAGTTTGTAGAAGTTTCAGTTCACAGCTGACTGGCTCCAAGGCTAGGTGAGGAGGCAGACAGACAGTGCAAAGGAAAAACAGTTCATGGTGGGCAGAAGGTAGCAAAACAAGCAAGTGATGACCACAGCTCATTCTATCCCTTATATCTTACCTACACTACTTAGGCAGGTAGCACTCATACCCTTAGTTGCAGTTCCCTTGAGCCTAGCATTGCACCATGAATGAAGCCCAGAGTCACACACTGTAGATGTAGCCAACTCTGGAAAAAGCTCCACTTAGAACTGTAAGAAGCTTTGGAGGGCATCTAGACACAAGCCTTAGCATGAAAGCACCAATAGTTTCCCCCAAAAGTTTAAGATAGATAAACAAATTGACTTAGATCAGTTTACAACATCTAAGTACAGCTTGAGATATGCAATAAGAAAACAGTTAAAGTTTTGACACAAGGTAAAATTAAAGGAGTATAAGTACATATAGGCTACTAAGAAGTCACAGAATTTGATGGAAGGTAATTTCTAAGTAAACATTAGGGAGAACAGTAGTTTTTCTCTGAGGCTTCTGATAACACAATCAGAATGAATCCCAACCATGATTAGATACTGCACTATGAAATTACATTCCCATCTTCACAATTAAGAATATTGCATGTTTGTGTCCTTGGGTACATGAAGTGGAAGGGACTCCACAGAGAGGAAGACTGTGTAGAGAGCATTTGTTCCAATCTCTTCAATTCTATAGAGGTCAAGAGAGACTGTGAATTTGCTCACAGTGGCCCTGATGCTCCATTATGATTGGCATCATTGAACAGGGGTGTGATTCCCAATAATGTACTTTTCACCATACAGTGGTTCTCTGTGTATATAGCAGTCCCTTGCATGACTTATAAAAACGGGTTACTAGGCCTCACTTCTGGTGGGGTTACCCGTGAGGTCCGATTCAGTAGATCAGTGTGGACAAGATATACAGATTTTGCATTTTTGATGCCTATGCTTCTGGTCCAAGGACCACACTGTGAGAACTCTTGCACCACACACCAGAATTTTAACCATCCTGCTCCTCCATCCAGATACATTTGTTTCCATATAACCTAGCTCAGCTCCACTTACATGAACTGCAATGACAAACTGAACCAAACATTCCCTTAAATTTCAGCTTCTTGACCCTGAATTCTCATTCTGGGTTTAATGAATAGTCATCTTCAGGGAACTTCAAGGACATGTTTTATTTTCTCTTCATTTCTGGAACACAGACTATCTGAGAGGGTATAAGATGAGCTCGTCATCCTGGAAGAGTTTCTTGGGGCCAGGTTGCAGAAGGTAGAGTATAACACATTAAAGAGCAAAGCCCAACATCTCCCCGAAGTTGGGCAAATGAAAGTGTAGAATGAGCTACAGAGGTTTGGGGCTTCTTTTTGTTATAGAGTGCTCCACTTTCCTTCCAGGTTGAGAATGTGCAGTGCAGAAGAAGAAGCTGAAGATGAAAATGAGAAAAGGAATAAATGTGGTCCCTGAGAGGCAGGAGGAGTCCACAGCGTAACTGGAGGAGTAGATCCGGACAAAGGGCATGAGGCACCTTGCTTAGAGATCAGAAAGGATCCCTCTATCGATAGCCCTGGCTTCTGCTCTAAGATCTTTAACTTCCGGAGTCAAGGGACCCACGGCTCTTTCTCCCCAGATTCCAGGTCCATCCACTCCTGCCAAGAAGGCCTGAGGAAATCCTTTCATTTCACCAAACTATTGTTTGACACCCCGTAGCACTAACACCACTCCCTGTAAAATGCTATGTGTAGATCTTTCTTTCACTTACCTTTCTAAAAGGCTAGACAGCTATCGGTACCCTGTCTCCCCTGAAAATGCTTCTGTATACCATTTAAACAGATTTTCCTAGATTAAAGCCTTTAGCTTTTAGAGTAGGAATCCGTGAAGGAGAATTTGCCACACAATCCATTTGAGATTAGGACAAGTGTATAAACTATATAGGTTTCTATTTTTATAGTGATGTTTGCATTCATTTATGCATATAGTGTTAGTGCTACAGTACTGTCTATTTTAGGGTAATATATACATACCTATACACATACACACACACTCACACACACACATATATATACACACACACACATACATACATACATACATACATACATACATACATACATACATGGGGTCCTCAGATTCACTAATGCATACAACTTAAATTGCTACCTATTCAGAAAAAAAATAATATTTTAAGTGGCTGAGGATTAAATAACAAAGGAAAGTAATAGAATTTCAGTGTCCAGAGCATAAGGGAATATTGGCCAACAGGGAAGATTTGGGAGCTTCTTGGAGGTCTTTGTGGCCTCCGTAAAATACCCACTCTAGGCTGCTATCTGCTTCTTTTCTGCCTGGGCATAGGCATGAGAAGGAGAAAGTGAGAGAATGATTAGTATTATCCTAGCCTACAAGACAAAGACAGAGGATTTATCGCTGCTCAACACTTCATATCTCCCTATGCCGCCATCATCCATTCCCCCTTACACAAATGCTGGTTGATTATTATTCCGATGCAGGGCAGAACCTCTGATGAATGGAAGCTGATGAAACACTCCTCTCAAGTAAAGAGACTAAACTATTCCCAGGTGGCCTGATTTATTTCCTGGAAGTTGAGGTTTTCCAAGTGGAACCCAGATCGCCAAAAAAGCAATCCCTCACTGCGTCAGGATGGAAAGCTAAACCTGAAGAGCACATGTCTCTAAAGTGAGGCTCAGGGATGGAAATGGGGATAGAAGCAAAGAAGAATGAGATCATTCACGTAGACATTCTCCTCAGTCGCCTTCTCAACCTTGAACGTGTGTAAGAATTTCCTGAAGAACAAAGACAGTTTCCTGAGCCCCATCCCGAAGATTCAGACTCACTATTCAGGGCTAGGCCTGTGAAGTTACATTGCTAATATGCTCACAAGTGATGTTTCTTCCATGGCACAGCAATCACCATGCACACCACAGTTTTACTGCATGTTTCTAGGCGGGTGCTACATCCACCGCCTCCCCAGTGGCTTCCTTCCCTTGGTACTCCCTGCTCTCAACTCTGTAACTGAAATGATCTTTCTGAAACCAGAGTATATCATTATTTTGCTCAAAATACATGTTGGCTGTGGGCCTCAGTTGATTCTATAATAAAATCCATATGGCCTAATGTAACACTTTCAAGCAGGTGGTCTGGAGGCCTCAATATGTTTCGTCATGTTTCCATCCCCATCTGTGCCGGCTCAGGCACACATGCATCTCTCGGTGTGCTGAACTGTTTCCTCCTGTCAGAAGTCGTCTGACCTGCTCAAGGCCAAGTCACATCAGGAGGCCGCGGAGGTGACACAACCCACACCTTCTCCTCGGTTCTCCCCCATCAAGACAGCTTCTCAGGCACACACCATCATCTTACTTTCAACAAAACTAGGGTGCCCTGGCTCTATGATTTTGTCTTCTCTTAATCAATTTGGACAAAATGAAAGAATTTCCTTTCTCAAGAGGGATGCTCACAACATGGAGGAAGAGAGAGATAAGTTCTACTTCATCACACCTTTAGCTCATGCCAAGCAGAAGCCACTTGTTTCTCGGCTTTGCCGTGGCAGCAGAGGACGCTTAGTGACGTGGCCCTCTGACACTAGCTACACCTCTGCACACTGTCCCGTGGATTCGAGTCAGCTGGCATCAGTATTTCTGCACGGGCCGCCTTATTAACAGTCCCGCTGTGCTGGGAGTGGGAGACACTGAGACGGTCACAGCTGTGGAAGTCAAACACACTTCTGGGCTGTCACCAACACCTCCGGGAGGAATTCTGTTTTATTTGGGTAGCTGCTATAATGACTGAGAGGAGGCGGGGAAGCCCTCCAAACTAAGCAAAGAAATAACTGGGAAATTAGATTGTCTTGAAGAAACCTTCCTTCCCCCAGGAAGTGTGGCTGAACCTTCAGTTCCCACATTCTGGATACACGTCTGCCTCAGATCTCGCCTGTGCCACCGGGCCTCTGTGCAATCCCCAAACCACTGTTTAAAACTGAAAAATTGGGGCCGGAGGGTTAGCTCAGTGGTTCCGGCGCCTGCCTCGCAAGCACAAGGTACTGAGTTCAGTCCCCGGTAACCACATACAATGCTGGGCGTGGAGACTCACGCCCACCAGCAATCAATACCACGTACCACAGTGCCAGGTGTGGTGGCTCATGCCTGTAATCCCAGCACTCGGGAGGCAGAGACAGGAGGATTGCTGAGTTCCAGGCTTGCCTGGGCTACATAGTGAGCTCAGAGCCAGCCTGAACTACAAAGCAAGACCCTG